>LUCH01002582.1:7577-22476 GCA_013368495.1 Paragonimus heterotremus
CTTAGTGGTACTCACTCCGAAGATCCTAAGAGTTGCTGGACACAAATCTCGCCAGCTGTTCGGGAAGCAGGTACTACAGCATGAGGCGTAGGGGTACATAAGTTTGACAAACATTGGATTTCAGAGAAATCTCTGGAGTTGTTAGAAGCCAGATGGAAGATTCCTCCTGGTAGTTCACATAATAAGTCTAGAACATATCCTTAGGAAACTGTTACAGATGACTTTTATATACACCAGGTTTACTTCCACTTGACCGGCAACAGATTCGGTCATTCCCTTTCATTGCTTTCACCATCCCTTTTTATGTTTTGCTTCTTTTCGGTATTTCATATACTGAGGGAATATCCGCCTGCAAATATTCTTTCGGAACCTACAAAAAACTGGTCATGTTCTTGTGGCTCACCGTTTAAAACTGCTGATGTCGTTGGCGTTCATGTCGTGCTCAGTCAAATCGTAACTATATTTGTAGGCGCGCTTGGAAGTCCTTCAGGTTTGTTTGTTTCGACAGGCTCGCACTCACTCTGGGCTTCAAAAAGGGAACACACGCTCCTTCGCTGTCTGTATTCACCGGACAATCGAGCTAAGGTATCATTTGATGCTTGGAGCGTCTGCACCGAGTAACGACTTTTAGGACTGTGACAATGTGGTTAGAGGTATGTGGTAGCTAGGTCGTTGGAAGCGCTGCACTATTCATTTATACTGTGCTCAACAGAAGAAACCAACGTTATTGTTAGCAAAGTGCAAGTTACGCGATCGATAATGGTTTTTGTTGACTGAAGTATGTTTCTTAATCTTCCTTCCCTCGACAGACTTGTCTCAAAATAGACTTCTGCTGTCCAAAGAAGGACACTCAAGTTCATTTATTCTTCTAAGATAGCCCCAGTGATAATTCCTTCTACAGAATAAATCATTGGGCCATCTGTGCGAAACGGTAGTGTGTTAAAAATGGTCAGTAGCACGAGTTACGTGAACACCTTTCGAACACGAATAACCGGTGTTTTGGGTCGTCCTTTTTATTACGTGCTCAGTTAACTCGAAACGGGGGAGACGTGAGCACCACCGATTGTTGGAGACGATTAAAAAAAACACGATCTGAGTGCGCATGGCAAACCATACAAAGCAGTCAGGATTCAGAGTGAGTCAGACCGGACGACTATGCACAGTGGTCGTGGTGTTAAGACGAATTACTTTATGGAGCGTCAGTAATAAAAATGAGAAGAGAACAGTTCAGGCAGAGTTGAGACGTATGGGTGCCTGATCACACGGATGCAATCTGGCGGACTAATTTAATTAATACAAATCCATCCATCAGGCAGCAAATCTGCCTCAGGCGATGTAGACCGAAATGTTCCAAAACCATTGGAAACAGCTGACGTTCGGTTTCGCTTGTAGGTTTGCGCAATTTAGCAGATAATGTTGCCCCCACAACTGGATCTATCAGTCGATGTTGCGCGATTCCTGTCCACTTCGTTAGGAGATTCGCTTCTTAACACGCTGTTTCGGTATACGCCAATTGCTTTGCGTTTCGATCACGTAGCAACAAGTTGGACAAAATTATTGAGTCACTTAAATGGTCTTCATTGCGCGGTTTACCATCGAGGATGCCGGGTTTTTGTTCGAACGTTTAGTTGCTAATGTTCGTTGAGTAGTCGCTTTCATAATCACTGTGGTAGATGTTCGATCATTCGTTATAGTGGGCTCCATTCCTTCATATCTACGGCATCATCGTAGCATCTACAACTGGACTGGTAGATAGTATGGGAGGCAGGAAAATCAGGTATGTTATAGTCATTCCTCGTCATTTGCATCCATGCTGTACGGGCGTATTCTGGTTCAAACGCTGAACTTCAAGACAAGATAAATTTGTGTTATTGGCAATCTACAACATGGAGAAGTTTTTAAAGAAGGTTCTTCCAGCTGAGAACTATTCGGAAAAGTCCACAGTAAACAAAGAGTGACCAAAAGCTCACTTGCAACTGTTTAGGAAGAGCAAATATTCTGTAACCTACTCTTAAAAAGTGATTACTTAGCCATTAATGCAAATCACGAGCTACGTCCAACCTTTAAACACCCTCATGTCTTCGTTGGATTACGCCTTCTATTATCCACCAAAAATATTCCCCGTGGTTCTGATCGTAACTTACCATTCCTATCTCGTATAGTTTAACAGTTCACTTACAGTTGCCATGTCGTTTGTGCTGGCAGAACTGTACAAAACCTACGATAGGGGATAACTGATCGTTTACATGAGTGGCCATTGAAAACAGTGACATTATAACCGTTAGCAGCCCAAAGTTCGAGAAGAAATCCAGTATCTTCGACCACAAACCACATTTTGGAAACATCCCACTGGCCGTATCTCTGTATTCGTTCACTGTACTGTTACGCAGTTGGAACACAAGGTTACTAACGTTCACTGAGGCAATGCTCACCAAAAAAGCGCCGTATATTCCTGTGTTCAAAAATTGTGGACGCTACCTGTGTTACTAATAGTTTTGGGGTGTACGTTTTCTGCATGGACAACCCAACCCCGGTGTGTCACTTTTCCCTTGTTTTGCACTGACCCTATATGCTTTGTGTATGCGTTTTGAGAAATGAATAATAGTGAACGAAACCTTGACGTATTGCACTGTTTTCCAGTACTCGTTTTACGCTGCCATATTTTACGCGTGTAAAGTTTGCACTGCCATAACCATTTTTATCAGCCGCTATTAAGCTATTCGATGCACATAGTACTTAGAGTTAGAGCCGAATGTTTAAATAGACGAACTTGAACCCGTTCATTGTGATTGTTTTTCCAATTTCTGTTTTCATTGTTCAGATGTCTTTCTGTCTGATGGTGTTTATGCTTGGAAATCTGGTCGAAGGTCAACTTTTGTCCACCGGAGCATTTGAAGTTTATTTTAACGGTAAGTGCATTACTTTGTAGTTTTCCACCACCTTATAGTAAATATGCTAACGTTTCTTCTTTTGGATAAATCAGTTTCCCTGGTATTCTCGAAGGAACATATCAGCGTTCGTTTTCGCAGTTTGTAACGACAAATTATTTCCCACTTATACGAGCTTGTATGACATTGATATGCTTTGTTCTAGCAAATACAAATCAATCACATTTTCGTACACAACCGCCTCGAGTTTGACCACAAGGCACCGCCGCTCATCTCACTAGTGTCACTGCGTAACCTAAAAGTAAAATGTTCTAGAGAGGTTAAATATGGATGAAATAAAGCCAAGCGAGGGAATCAGAAATGTTGTGAATGTGGGCACGCCATTGATTTGAGTGAACACGAAGATCCAAACACAGAAGGGGTTCATGTTGTACACTTTTCAGTTGCAAACAGGCAACATTTCAAGTTAAGACTTGATAGTGGCTGTATGCCAGTGAACCGACCTTTGACCATACTGACCGCTATGCATTTAGCTCAGAAGAAACATGACCGAAACAGTCTCATTGTTTGGTGAATCGCAATGTGTAACCGGGCGGAACTGCTCAAGTTTACCGATGCCTTGTTAATCATTCGTCACTCAGTCAGCTGGTGTAAAAGGTCAATCAGGCGAGTCAAAGAGAGATAGTTACCAGCGATTGGAACAAGGTGCTTATTCAGATTGCAAAACATATGCGAACAGCACGTCGAAAAAGTGCGCATGTACTCAGGGAATATAAGGCAATATGATAATGACTTTCTATACTATGGTCTTTACTTCGATATGTAGGATGTTTGATTCGAGTACTCGCAGACTAAACATACTGGCTTGTTATCACACATTTGTCACAAATATCAAAAGCAGATATCTTTTCGTAATCCTTGGCAGAGGACTTGTCCTTGAACTAACTGGAATAATCGAAATTTGTAGGCATTCACTATCAAAACGAATCAGTCGAATTGTCGAACTTTGCTGCTACAGACACGCGTAGCTTTCTATGGGACTTTTTCAGTACAAGCGTAATAAATATATTCTCAACACGGAAGAAATATTCACTTCTTGTTACGTTGAGAACAACAAAATAGCGAACATAACTCGTTTTCTCTGTTTGAGCAACGGGCTAATTACAACACAAATATGAGAACAGTATCCAGAATAAGTAAAAAGATCGGCCAACAGGTTGAGGACTGCATATTTACTAACGGATACGCAATCTTTGCTCCAAATGATGAGTGTAACTGATTGGGGGCTGACGGCGATTGAGTGTCTACACGAACTTCTAATTGCGAAAGTCAAGGTTATGCAATCAGATATTAACGGCCTCATATGTAGTCAATATTCGGAACCCGACCACTTTGGGTAGATTACTTCGTAGTCTAAACGAAATCTTTATTGACAGAACGAGTCGGTCAAATGAGAAACAGTAGTGATTGAAACCGTTTAAATTACATCACTGTTCAACCATGCAGGAATACACTCGCGTACTTTATCACGCAATCGCATTATAGTGCGTCTAGTATAATACTCGACAGGAACAAACAAAAGAGTACATATAACATTCGGAAGCTTTTCCTCGAATTGTGACATGATAACGAGGGTTACAAAGTTGTTTTCGTTGACTATGGGGTTTCTTGCAATAGATTCTGTTTGATGCTTTGTTGTTTTCATGACTTCATTGAGTATTTTCGAACGAGTTGAAGAATTCAGGACCCGAGCTCATCACGCTACCATGACCCACAACTTTTCAGGCCTGCCTAACCCGTGGTATTCTGCTGAAACGTGTTGTCCTCAAAAATCATTAAGTTTGAGCTACCTTAATTACATACCATATTGTGAATGTCACTTGAATCGTACTGAAATTTGTTCATGTTTTCTACTCCACTTGTGAAGGTATTGAAATATAATATTTGTCACTCCTCTTCATTCGGTATTAATGAGCCAGTGCCTAATGACAGCATCTACCAGTAATCTTCTAACTACTGTTTTCGAGTCATTCAGGAACTGAATCTGTTCCGTTTTTTTCCTACAACTGATTGGTGTATTAAAAAGTGTGCTATAACGAACAACTGTAACGACTGCGTACGTTCTACTTTTTGACGTGATCTGTTGGACAACATTTAACAGCTGCTTTATTGTCCGCACATGTTAGTACACCTCCCCGGACGGATGACAAACACAACAGAATGAATGACTATGACTTGATATAAAACAAAACTGCCCGTTCTATCTGGTGTTCCCCTTTGATATTGTTACTTGTTGGCCGTTACTTTCGGCTCCCGATTGGCGACGTTTCTTACTTAAGAGTACATGCAACCGTTCTATGATAAATATCGTGATTGACGGCTCGATTTATAACAATCGTAAGTAATAGTTCTCAACCGCTTTTTATTCACAGATATGCCGATTTGGTCCAAGCTGGATTCTCAAAGAATTCCTCAGCCGAGCGAGCTTTTGGAAGCCATCACCAACCAAATTAAGTTCGATCCGTTAAAGCAGACATTCGACCGTCCAAGCTCATCACATTCTACCACCCCTCCAAATTTTTAACACGAACACCCTCTTTCATCGAGAACGTCTATTCTCCAAATGCCTTTATTTGTTATCACAACGATGGAACCAATTTCCCCTTCCGTGACGGCTGCTGCGGCAACTCCTGCTTGCTGGGAGCGTAGACTGCCTGATATTATAAGGGTTTATGTGTTCCTCGTGCTTATATCTCCGCCGCCTGGTTTCTCAATATGGTCTCACTCTTTGTACCATAATTTCCGGTTTGTTGTTCAATACACTGGTTTTCCTAGTTTCCGGTAAGCAGGAGAGCATTTGGTTGGTGTAAGTTGAACGTCATACACAATTGGCCGCAGTCGTTGCATTTCAAGACTTAATTCGACCTCTTTCGATAAGAAGCATTATATTGAGGTTTCGCTGTTGGCGCTCGTCGATGGTGCGTATCCTTGCCACTGCTGGGTCTAGAACTCTGACCACGTTTTCATGTGACAGCCATTTTGATCCTAGTTTCGTTTGCAATACCGTAGTGCTTTTTAAACTTCCAAATTAGTCACCGTTTCGAGTTATTTTATTGTTTGTAGCCGGACGTGCACTTCGTCCTTCGAACTCAGGTTCGGGGGCCAGTAACATTTCAACTTCACTTACATGCCATCCATGATACCATTTGCTCCTAACGGTCATGAACGTAACCAGAAGGTACCGTGACTCCGGCAGCCACTTACCACAACAGTGACGTGAAATAACCCAGAAGAGGAAACACTTATTAAAAAAGAGTGAAAATTGATAAGACAGGGCTAAGAGGAAGAACGGGAAATAGTACGAGCGCACACACAGCATTGACCGTGGCACATTGCTGTTTCGGATAGCGTTTCTACCCGACGGGTTGAGTGATCACGGGGACCCCATTTGGGCAGGTGACAGCTACTCATTGTACTCAACGGAACAGGTAGGACCTTCGTATTCCGTGACAACGTGGTTACTTGACAGCTGCGCGATTTTACAATAACTATTGATAGTCTCAGTACATGATACTCAATAAGGTAAATTCTTGAATGACACGCGTGGTACGTGACCTGATTACCACAAACTACCGTCCGATTAGTTGACCAATTGATCGCGTATTGCGAGCCATCTAGAATACGCGCTTGTGGATGGTCGCATTGCTCACGCGATCGTTCTTCATCTCAATCTGCCTCGAAGTGGACAGAGGATACATCACTCGGTGTACGTAAAACCTGTCATACTCAAACTAGCAAGGCTGACAACGACCTGCTGAGTTTGAATTAGGAAGCGATGTGAGCTTCGCTCATAGTGTTCTCATCAAACTCAATCAGTTCCAGAGACGGCAGTAATTGAGGACAAGTAAATATTGTCAAAGGGAAATGTGGTGATTTCGCGAACGTCATTGCTGTTCAAACCACGATACGGAAAAACTGAATAGCAGCCAGTTAGGATCAGTGACGCAGTGGATATCTTGGATTGTTACACCGTGCCCACGGTCAATGAGAGAACTGTAATCTGCTAGTAGCGTTGTGATTGCGTTCTTTGTATTTCGTCCATATATATTTCGTTTATTACTGATCAAATTCAACCAGGCTTCCCACTTCCGTTATTCCGGTTAGTTCATTTTCGTCCAGTCCTAAATGTGCAACCTGAGCATAATTCCCTATCCCATTTTGATTGAATTCACTACTTACGTGAAAGCATTGTGGACGGCTTTCTATTGAACGTGCACGAAAGGACAGAAGTTAGTTGGTCAGCACCAAAGAAAAGAAAACGTCAGTAACCCACACTGGTGCTTCATTACTATGTAACTATTGAGAAAACAAGCCTTGGCGAAAACAAAAAGAACAATTTCCCAACTTAAAACAAACGGCCAAGCGTCATATACAAGACGGCTTGCCACTCTCACTGCCCCCGCATCATTAAGTGCACGTAGTTTACAGGCAGTTCGGCCGAAATACATCAACGTTCACGCCACCAAGCTCGAGTGACCACCACTTCGTCCGGTCTCCAACCACCGATTCTGAGCCGCAACTGTCCTAGCTGGGGAAACGAACCCAACCTACGGTGGCTAACCCGTCGGTAAACGACTATTCTTCTGCACCAGGTCATCTGTTCATTACGAACTATACGTCGGTCACCCGCAGCATCGGCAGAAAGCGTTCGGTATGACACGACTAATTGATATCCTGAGTGCGTGGCCTAACCTATTAATGGATTCGCTTGCCTGCTGCCGTACAGTCGCTTTCTAGCCTAGCCTATCCGTTGATGTTATCGGACGCGAGCAATCCAACGCAGACAACGACGGCCAAATATGTAAAGAAATATTTCATTGACACTATTCGACGCGATCACTGTGGCTAACTTTATCCGAAAACAATGCTTTAGGCATAGAAGGATGACCAACTGAGGTATCATCTCCGAGCGTTCACACTATTAACCGGGAACTGTATCGATAGTCTTTGCCGGGGCCAGCTACCGTTATTCCGACGGCTGTTGTGCCACCCAGTGATCGAACGCAGACATCAATGGTCAAGTTTCTGAAGACGGTTCACTTCCACTCTGAGCGGCCAGGCCTCGCAGCTATAAAAGGACACTCCATAGTTGCCTTATATAGGCGATTTTCCGGCTTCAGGAGGATGCTTCTCTCACCAGAGGAAGTTAGCGAACACAACCCTATCCTTGAGGAGGTGAGGTTCTATTTAATCTTCCATGTTCTTGTCGCTACAGATGTCACTTAAATATAGAAACGGATAAAAGACCTCTATAATTTTATTATTCGACATTGGATGTAGGTGGTCACAGCAGTCTTACACAAACACCTTAAGACAGAGCACGAACTAGCGTCTAGCAACGCTAGTGTTGCTTGAAAGTTGTTTTTACAAAGACACCTTGCAGTCAGCATAATTATGATCAGTCAGTCTTCCACCAGGTTAGAAGTCTATACCGCCATCTTGTGAGTGCCGCACACTGTACATTGTTTTGTCTGATAAAACTGAACAAAAACTGTGAAGGTGAACAGACTCGACGTACGCCAGTCTTGGTGTTTAAACTGTCAGACAGATCACCGTAAACCCTAACCTGCGCTGAAGTATGGGAATAAGACATCGACAGCATGTTTACGTACCCGTTCGGCATACTCCTAAAGTTAAGCAACAATATTCTAGATAAGGAGGCTTTTCAGTGGAGAGAAGTCACAGTTGTTAGATGCAAGCGACATTAGGAAATGACGTACGAACGTTTTGCTTCACAGTATATATGTATATTGGAGCTAATCAGTTAATACACTCGATGACGAGTTTCTTTATGTTAGGTGCGTATTCGTGCTGTTGGCCTAAGAAAGGGAGATGGAGGCAGTCATTATTCATTCAAGAAGGCGGGTCATGCCTATGTTTTAAGCTAGAGGCCTCTTGACCACTCGGACTATGGACGGAAATCAGCCGGGTTCAACAGCTGCGAATTACGGAGAATCGGTAAAATGGAATAATGAAAGCCCTAAAAAGCTGTTCGCTTGCAAAGTGTGAGGACTAAACGTGAAGTTTTAGGGTTTAGCTAAGTTTCAATAAACTATCATTCTCCATTTCGTACAGTCGAGTGACGATTAAGCACCAGCGTCAACCACTTACGTATTGCTATCTTCGATGACGATGAGTGAAGAGGAGAGGGTTATGTTGGGCCCCACTGAGACTGCCGAGAGTTCATTCGATACGTAAATACGGTAACAACCATTTAATCCATGCGCATGAGTAATCTGGCTCAGGCTACCATTGTTGTTGACGGTAATCAGCAACATGACGGATTGATAAATTGGCACAACTATGTAAACAAAAACCGAGATTCATAAAGAAGAGTCAACAGTCTTACGGATACAAGCTTGCCATTGACTCGGGTGCATCCCCACGTCTGAGGACATCCCCGACCAGCAGTTTGCATAACCATTAGCACTTCAACCTGTAAGGCGGCACCTACCAACCTTGCCCAGTAGAGCAGTCAAGGATTTCGCAACCTCTAACCACATCATCATCATAGACAGCAATGCATCAGTGGTTCACACTGATGCTTAACTGCCACATAACTACTAAAGACAAAAAAGCCTGTCAGAAAAGAGTAAACAAGGGGAGGGGAATGGACCTAACTACCAATAACAGCTACGTCTATAGACATACAACATCAAGGCGCCTACAGCTTGCAAACAAACAACCGGGCTGTAAGTGAAAGTAAGACGCCATCAGCTAGACAGCTTTCACTGCCCCGCGTCATTAAATGTACTCACTTCACAAACTCAGACAAACAACGACATTCATGTCGCTGGGCTCGGTTAGCCGCCATCTTACCTAACTTCTCAAGCCAATGACTCTGCGAGCCACGAGGGCCCTAGCCTGGGAGATGAACCTGATCTACAGTACCCAAACCCTTCGTGAACGATTTCATTTGTCCACGCCAGGTCATCATCCGTCCACCTCGCACCTTACACTAGTCGGCAAACGATTAGCTGGCATCCTTAGTACATGATCTAATCATCTAAGTCTGTGTAAATGTAGTGAGTGAACAGAAGAACATGTCTGGTAATCAACGCCAAACATCCGCTTCCTAACCTCCTCGTTGCTTTTTCGCTGGTGCCACTCAACACGAGCGGCCGAACGCAGACATCGGTGGTCAAACACCTGAAGATGATTCCCGTCTTCTACTCTGAGTGGCCAGGTTTCGCTGCCGTAAAGTAATACGCCCCTCACTGTTGTCTGATATACACGACCCCTAAGCTTCAGAGATACCTCTCTGTCGCCATAAGTGCCTCAGATTAGCGAACACCGCCCTAGCGTTGAAAATACGCACCTCTATTTCGTTCCATACACCTCCGCCGCTGATGCAGCTTCCCAAGTATACAAATCAGTCATCAACCTCCATGACTTCATTATCTAACACTAAATCTACGTAATCACAACAATATTGCAAAAGCATTGCATTTTGAGGCTGCGAAACGCATTCCGAAGTACTTAGCAGAACGCGAAGTAGCGTTGTTTGTACCGCTTGAAAGTTGTCAAGATCAGTCAGTCCTTCACCAGGTAGGAGGACCGCACCGGCAACAGTTGACTGCCATAGATAGTCCTCCATTATTTCGTCCATGACGAAATTGAACAAAAACGGTGAGAGGAGACAGCCTTGACGTAAGCCGCTCATGGTGATGAAAGTGTCAGATAATTCACCGTAAACCCTAACCTGAGCTGAAGTATGGGAGTAAAGCGCCGACAGTATGTTTACACATTTGGTCGGCACACCTCTGCGTATAAGCGACTCTAAAAGTGTAGACCGATCCATCGAATCGAACGCACCTTTAAAGTCGAGGAATACGGTAATCGCTGGCCAACAGTACACATGATGCTGCTCCAAAATTTGATAGAGTAAAAATGTGATCTATATAACCTCGCTCGGGGCGAAACCCTGCCTGTTCTGTATTGTGTACTTCACGAGCTGCAGTGAGTCGAGGAAGTATAATGGAGGCCAGAACCCTTGAAATCACTGGGGCCAAACTAATCCCCCCATAGTTTACACAAGAGCCGATACCTCTCTTAAATATAGGAATTATTATCGAGTGACCCCAGCAAGGAAAGATGGTCTCTGTCGTCCACACAAGTTGAAACAACTGATTTCTCTGAAATCCAATGTTTGTTTAGCCCATATACCCCTGTGCCGCATGCTATAGTACCTGCTTTCTGAATAGCCTGTGAAATTTGAGTCCACCAGCTATTAGGATCTTCGGAGTGAGTACCACTAAGACAGCTTTCTAAGCTGACTTGGTAATTTTGCTTCGCCGATGGTAAAGCCAGTTCCTCAACAGCTAATCTGTGCTGCCGGTGGGGTCGTTGTCCAGCAAAAGGAAGAACAAAACGACAACATAGCAATGCATGATCTGAATCCAAGTATGTGCTCCAATAAGAACGACAGTCTTGAATGCAACCACGCCATCTATAACTAACAACTATATGGTCTATCTGAGACCACGCCTGATTTGGAGAAGCCGGGCGCCAAGTACAGCATTGACACGCACGATGCCTAAAACCAGTGCCGGCTAAAAATAGCTTACACTCAGCGCACAGCTGCAACAATCGCCCACCATTATCTGACCAATGTGACGCTATCCCAAACATGTCACCTAAACGAGATTCAGCCTCACCAAGACGACCCACCTGGGTATTCATATCTCCGGCCAGAACGACTATATCAGAGCCACGTGTCGACCGAACGAGAGCGGCCAGATCCAAGTAAAATGCGTCCCTGACGCCGAAGTCACTACAGTCAGTAGGAGCGTAAGCAGACACAACGAAAACATTTCTGAAAGTCTTGTGTCTACAGCTGGTCTTAATTGAACCTGCCAGACGGACGGCACGAAATCTACTATTAACAGGGATTCAATCTATCAATGCGGCTGTAACCGATGAATCTAACGTTAGTGCTAGAGCGGCCTGTTGATCTATTTGTTTTGTCGTGCGAACGTTGAAAGTACCTATAGTAATTCGCATTCAGGGTCAAGGCGAGGAACGAGGGAGGCCTAAAGCTGAATGACAAGAGACGAAACTTACCGGCTCAGTGCGACCACGGTTAGCTACATCTGTTGTGGGACCTGTAGGGCAGTTATCAGAGAAGGAATTCGGGAGTGATCTGAGAACTAAATTGGATAGGACAGTGGGGGAGGGATCAGCAGTAGTATGTTTTCGCCTATCCACCCTGCTGTATGCAGCATATAGGGCGACCCGGTTTATACTGCGAGACAGTCGATGCAGTATAGAATTACCTGTGTTAAGATAATTTGTGGTTGTGTATGGGCTGATATGCTGCCAGGGCGCCCAGACCCTAGACAGGAGAACGATTAGGATTCTCACCCAAAACCTTTGGTTAAAAAACAGATAGATTGACTGCTGCGTGCTTACAACCCCCTTGATTCTACTTGTCATTGGTCCCTATCCTTACTGTGATCGATAGCCCATTCCCAGTTGCAACTATTAGAATTCCATGTCCAGTCACTCACCATAGTTCGTGCAATGGACTTATCACGAGACAACAACCGATGGTAACCAGACACCGAAGAACAATGTGAAGCGGCAACCAGGGGGACGCTGTTCAGGCGTGCTTAATAAGTGATGCACATGACTAAAATGTCATTGACTTCATCGTCCTGACACAATAGCTTTTGGGATGTGCACATCCCTGTGGATTTGATTTGCATCACGTTGCGTGCACATTCCGACCACTGTACTTGCGGTGTAACCCAAGGTGTGTCGGGTACAGTGGGGTTGTAATGTACGGTGCGATTACAACTTGTAACCCATGTGGCTTGTATTCGTTCCTTGTGTAAGCACTGCTTGTTGGCAAAGCTTAGGGAAGCAAAACACTTACGACGGGAACACCTTCGCATCTGTCCCAATATATCCGATTTATTTCAGTTCCTAATGAGCTGTCTTAGGTTTATAGAATAAAGCCCTGTTCCTTCTGCTTCACATTACCTAGGTAAATCGTCCAGAGTTCACTCCACTAACTGCAGCTAAACTAAGAGAGATTGTGGCAACAACTATAGTGTGTGTGTTACTTTCTGTGTATTTGTTGTACAGCTTGGTTACCTACAGAATGTGGTTTAGGACGATCGCACGTACACCAGAACGTTTTTTCCAGGAAGAACACAGTGCACGGATTACCGTGGGGGGTTAAAAAAGTAACCAGAAACGGGAACCGAAGCGGTCGCGGATTGGCTGTAATAAAAATAATATCGATGTTCCATCGTCATAATCAGAGACCGACACACCAACGGCGCATAGCACGTACCATACAGACAAGCGGTTTTATTTAACCAGTTCGGTATGGCCTGCATACTCTCTACAGAAGAGCTAAGTAGAAGTATATCGTCCGTATATTTGATATCAGTTAGCATGTTGCTTCACAGAAAATTAAATTCGAGATGGTCAGAACCTTTTGGTGATCCTCACTGCGTAACATTCATCACGTAATTAGAAAGAAAAGTGAGACATCTTGGAATGCCACTTGACATCTAAAACGCCCTGAATAACTGACCAGAAATAGGTCCTCCGTAAAGGGAACGAACATACTACGAATTAAATAAACTAACATATTTCGCTGGGACTCCGGTTCAGAAGAAAGTAGGACGGGCGAAAGAATGGAAATCAGCCTATAAGTCCAAAAATACCACGACTGTTGGTTGAGGACAGGTGTGTTGACACTCCACTATCTGTCACAAGATGAGAATATGGTCGATACACTCGGAACCACGTCGGAAACCGTAGTAATATTATCATGTTTCGCTGTGTTTCAGAAGCCATCGCTTTTAAAGATGGGAATGACTCTTTGATATAGAACAAAGAGGTGCGTTCGGTTCAGGCAACAATCTCCCACCACGATGTTTGAAGGAAGTTAGGAGAAGGGAGTAAGGACCCGGAGATTTGTTGACCCTCGATAGGTGGGGTTACAAAGCCGTTTTGATCACAACTAGGCAGACTATCTTCATTGTTCACAACTGGACGGGCTGATTCAGACCAACCGAACCTTTTCTCAAGGCTATAAATTTGTCAGCCATCCTTTTTGTTTTGTCGACAGCCAGTGCAGCTGCGAGCAGGGGAAATAACACCTAATCATTCTCTGAAGATGTCTTCTTCATCTATCTGCATCACTCAGCTAAGCAAATTTTACGGTTCCTCAACAGTCTGTAGGTTTGTATCAGTTCACGGTGGTTTTGTCGCGTTCAGAGTCGATGGGGATTAGTTTACGTTTGTCGACAAACTACATCGAATCGTCAGAAATCCGCTATTGACACATCTGCAGTGTTGCTTTATAACACCTCTTCGTGACAGATTCCCATGGGTGTGGAAAATCCTGTTCAGTGCTGGTTCGGACCATTTCACCGCTTAGTAAGCCGTTCATTTCATTCATCATCATTCGGTTGTTAGTTGATCATTTCATGCCCCCAGTGATATTTGAGGAAACGGACATGAACAACGGCATGATATGAATCAAGGTGGTTACTCAAAATTGAAGGACAATCTCGGACGAAACGTTGCCACCGACTCACGAGGCCGCCTGGTCTGTCGACGGACTTTCACCGAAGTACCAAACCTGATGGTTCATACAGTGAGATACAGTCGAGCATAGTTTGCTGTTTTAGAGCTCAGTGCCATTCCCAGTCTATGCTGACAGCGAGATTTGACATCGCTACGAAGCACTGAGAAGAACCGCTGACTATGAAGAAGTTCAAGTGAAAAACAAAATTGTCTGAAAAAGCGGCCGGTACGCCTCCACAATGCAAATTCAAGTGAAATGTGGATAAAATCGTGAATCGAATAACAGTTGACCACATAATTAGGGTCTTCATTTGACAAAAAGGAGATCCGCCAAGTGAGGGACTGTTGCCGTGTTACGACCCGACCTGTTAGAAAAAAGACAAGAGCAAACGCAAGACCGCGAG
>LUCH01002582.1:25474-50410 GCA_013368495.1 Paragonimus heterotremus
CAAATTCCCAGAAAATGAATAAATCCATTTTCCATGCATATAGGGCTAATTTTTGGGAAAATGTGCCTTTTCCTAACATGCCGATTGTTAGGAATAGTAGCACAGTTGGCAGCCCGGTTTGATAGTTTAGGTATTCGGTTATTCGTCAAGCAAACGTCTCGTCATCAGTGCGTGGGGGCTTGAGCGTGATGTGCTGTCCTGTAAAAGATTCTCCGCAATCAATACAAGTCACTTACCTAATCCAAATGGGCCTCATTAAAAAATGGAGTGCAAATAGGATTGCTAGTAACGTCGCATCATTATCGTTAGCGACGTATGTCTCAATCCTTCGTTATCCACTGTAACCAAACCTTTACTTAGGATAACGGTGTCACAGTAGCAGTACCTCCAGTGACCTTTAACATCTGAATCCGACCCTATTCAGATGACCCATCAAAGATCGTACATATATTGTTTAGACTAATATACTAGAACACATCACGGTGATGATTGCCGCACTGCAACGACTGAATTCAGCCAACCAAATATTATTCTAACCACAAGTTCAGATGCCATTAATAATTGCGGCCTAATTATCTGCTCACAGAAGTTAAAGAATATCGTCTATGTATACTTTTTCGGATGCCAGTCTCGACATTTTTGTAGAGGTTTCCAGCGTTCTATGCGGCTGGCCGTATATAGCGTGAACCGCCTTTACATCAAAGTGCAGGCGACTGAGGGGCCTAATTTCTGCGGACAGGAAAGTACCCAGTAAAGTTTGATACACAACGCACTAATTTATGGATCATATATGCAGACGCAATGCCTGTCGGGAGAACTATACTAGTCTCGACACCGGGGTCAAGTATACAGCTCGGAGTTGACGACTGGTCGAAATGGAGGTGCGCAGCGAGATCCAAGGGTATGCTATGCGAACAGAGCCGGAAAGCACACCGTCCGGATTCGTGTATAGTGTGTTAAGAGTAGGAACCGAGTATTTACTGAATAAAAGACAATTAGTTTCGTGTTGAACCATAAACGACACCGAAGTAAACCTAATAAACTGAAGGAGTGCGACACGCACCATGTCCTTACGTTTAAACCCAGACAAAACGTGCTACCACATTTCTCAAGGCTATTGTACACGTTAGCTTGAGACTGTATGTAAACTGCTAAATGTAAGCTGGCGAGCCCACTTGGAGCCTCACTTAAAAAGGACAATACCTCAGAAGTAACGGGTCCATTTAGGAGGAGGGCAATATATTCCACACCACCCTACACCCGAGATGCATGCGACTGTGAATAAGGAACCCCATGACTAACTAGGAGGGCACCAACTCTTAGGAGTATGGCTCGCCTCTGACGATTCGGGAACCCATCGACAACCATCTCGAAAACTCCGTAGTTGATACCAGGTCCAAAACTGAAGGCAACCACCCCAATGAACGTGAGGTAACTTGTAGGCTGTAACCAAAACTTTGATCTTACTTTCGCGACGACACTACGCACTAATAGCCGTCAATATCTGGACAGTTTACGGCACAGTCTCGGTGACGCCAATAGCAGTAAACTAATGACAGTTGAACGAAGTCTTCGTGCCGTCTCTTGAAGACCTGTGTCGGTAAATTTTCCAAGTGTATGAACGATGACAAGAACCCAGTAGGCAAGAACACAATTCACAAAAGTGACGTATATATTTACGGTAAAAATAGCACAAAACTGCCTTAATATTCCAATCCCGGCAGGGGGAACATGGAAGCGAATTGTATGACTTTTCCTTTAAGAGTTTCCAGTTCATTTTTGATCGTGACATTTTCGTGAAGCACTTTCTAGAAGTAAATGTGGAAAGCATGGCATTCTTAGATGAGAACAAGTAAAAATTCAACCAAACGCTCAATAAAAACCACTCGATACCAGAACACTATGCACACGTCCGGAATAATAGTCGTTTCTAGGTATCAAACGCTACTTGCTGTCGCATCGACCATGGCTAGCATAACTGCATTCGTTGCCCGAATAGGCACTTTAGAGCAGTGATGTATACAACCATTTAACCACACTGGAAAACAGTTAGACAGCTGCGGCTGCTCAAACGTGTACCTACCTCAAATGGTGTTTATCGGTGTGTGCACGTTCCCCGGATTCAAGCGACTCACCAGATGCACCGTAAATAACAGCTAAAATCGACCAGTCATAACGAATAACTTTGAATGTACGGGCTACATAGCTAACGTTCTGAAGTAAATATCGTCCATAGCAATTTTGTGCTGGACTTATCGACTTCGTTAGAACCGAGCTCGACTGTATGAACACACGTAAGAAACAAGCCGTCCTATTGATGGTACATAAGAGAAGTGTGGTACAGCATGAAACTGACGGACAGCAATGCTGCTTGTGCACTGAAAATAGTCTATCTTCTCATATGCTGAGCTAGACGGAATTCTGTTAGATAGGAGATACATACCACTTTGCTCTGAGGTTGTGTGTTGCTTCCCAAAGTAGCAAAACATGGAACATGCTTAAATTTGTCCGTTGGCAACAAAAATAGTTTGTTAAACAACTTGCTCTCTTTTTCAATTTGAATAACACAGTGAAGATGCGAAGTTCCGAAAATGAATTCATTTCATACATTCTTTTTAAGCACATACATGTAATACCTAAAATTAAAACAAACCAACGGCTAATTGAGAACAAATGAACACTTATCCATGGCCTCTTAAAGTTACCCTGACCCTAGTTAGAAAAACCAAAGCAGGCGTAATGTAACTGATAAATTCTTTTGGGCAGACAACAGAGGTATGTGGCAACTGATCAACAAGGCATCAGTAAACTCGAATAGCTTTTTGCTAGAATAATCCTCCACATCAGCCTACCAGGTGGTTGATAGATAACCTTAAACTTTTAGGGAATGAATTGTCAAAACAGCCCCCGGGGATATATGAAGTCAACCTGTATCATCATCATCATAGCAGCCATGAGTCTGACCAAAAGGTACTGTGGCTCGGGCCGCCGTTCACCTCAACAGTAACGTGGAAAATCTTAGGGTAAAATGTCACTAAGATGGTTGAAAATTATTAAAAGAAGGCTAAGCGGAAGAACTAGAAATGATATGGATGCAGGTACGCCATCGATTGCGACACACCGCCATCTCGGATAGTGTCTCTAACTAGCGATTTGAGCGATCACGAGGACCCCAGGCGACCTGTATATCCAACACGAACGTGTGTTCCTTTGACGTTTTATCTTTGTTCATCAAAGTACCTGTGATTGAAACGGTCGATTTTTTGTGATTATATTTTTCACTCATCGATGTTTCACATGTATATTTTCGCTGATTATCGAAGATCTTATGCTTCTGAACAACCGCTATATCAGGTTTTATTTCAACAGTGATGGCTTTAGACAAGTCGACGGGGCGGCAATGAGAAATCCCCTGGGATCATTTATCCGGCGACACATTCAGTGTGAAACCGGAATAGGCATCACTCGCAATCAGCCAGATTGCTCTTTACCCGGATGATAATCCCGAAAGACCACGATCGAGTGAAAAACCTCCTGACCAGATTTAAACCACACCCTACCAACATTCATTTCACATGTGAATATGGGAACAATAATTCAATGTCTTTCCTCGATGCATTATTTAGCAAAAAACCTGACGGAGCGATGAGGCGGGAGGTATACAAGAAACCCAAGTGGACCGGACAGCATGTTAATTTCCCCGGCTTCCCATCGATGCAGCACAAAGTTCCCTAGTTAGAATACCGTTCTGAAGATCCAGGGAAATATGCACTGTCGAAAAAAACAGGGGAAGAATTACGATTACAATGTTATTTTTAAATACCTATCCCGACACGTCCACCGAGTATCACAACCCACTGCGGCTTCACAAAGTGGCCCAACTTGCAGTATAGGGGGAAATGGCATTCAGTGGATTGTCCTACAAAGGCGAGAGAGTAATGATAAGATCCAAACAAAGCTCTGAATTCGGATTGCATCGGTATTAACACCGCCCAGCCGAGTCTTATTGCGCGCACCAGAAAAATACTCTTGTCACCAATCAAGGGGCCCGATTCTATACCCCGAACCAGTCATTGTATCTACTTGTTTGCCTGCAGCGGCGGCGACGCATAAGTTGGGAGGACAGAGACAAACGGCTGAAAAAACGGACCAAGGAGCATCTACCAAAGTTTGTGTTGACTACATCACTCTACTGAGTTAGAATGTAGAACGTTTGTCAATTCCATTGGTGACATATCTTTTGCGGGATCCAAGAGTTATGAATGAGACGAAAATGGACTTTTCCAAAATCGTTACACTAGATAATCAGTCACTTATGGTCACAGATTATCATGTACAAAAACTAGCAGGCTATGAAGCAAACCTTCAGCTCTAGTGTTATAAATTGAAGGGGGTCCACTACTTGTTGAATGATCATGTGACCGGATGACGAAGAACAACACACGAACCAAACATGCCCAGTGAGTTGTTTTCTTTAAGATCTATTCCGCAACCTTGCGAATCAGACTCCGGGACCCATCTAAACCTAAACAGTCTTCACCGTGCGGAACTGTCGAAAATTAAAGCTGTCCCACAACCAATCGTTTAGTGTCGCATACAAAATCCACTACAGTGTTTTATGTTACACGAAACAAGTGAATGGAGGAGATCCAACCTGATTTTCAAGGATTCCGGTTGATGACTCGGGGCAAGGTGGGGACAGGATCCATCAAGCATCGTGGACTATATTCAAAATTTAAATCCGCATGACTAACGGTGCATACGACAGAACAATTCGTAACAATTAAACAATGGATCTTAAATAAGTAAGAGTAGTAGATTATGTATAATAGTCATTCATCCACGAGTAACCTGTCAAAAACGAAACACTCACCACAAAGTCTTTCAGTAATTTGCTTGACACTAGCTCCTTGGCTTTCACACCTATCTGTACGGCTTCGTGGATTAGATTAGCCACACAGACAAAATCAGATTCACGTAAACCGCGACTCGTTAAAGCTGGACTGCCCAACCGGATTCCACTAGGGCTGACATGCGCATGTGATCAGCCGGTAGAGGGAAGGATAACCAGAAGGAGAAGACAAAAAATAAAACGATAATTGAGCTAACTGTAGTGGACGATCAGGCTGTTTATCAATGACAGAACATTATGAAGTGAAAGTCATGGGGCTCATGATTACTTGAATAGGGAATCTGTAAGAATAAACGAGAAACCTAGTGGTTTTCAGAAATAATCGCAATCGGTTCGTCACGCTGGTCGTCTGAGAACTTGAGTATCTTTGAGGGGTTCGGTATGATCATATTTCTACACTTCAACTGACGGTTAGGCCAGTCATAATCAATCTTTTCCTTCATTAAAGGCTTACTTTCAACTAATCAATGTATTAGTCCAGAGCTGGTAGGTTGATGATGTCAATCCTATCAGCTCTCGGTTAACAAGAAAAGACATTTTTTGCATGATGTGTTGAAGTAGTCTAAAACAGTGGTAGAGGGGGGGGGGCAACTTCTAGTTGACAGTACAAATCTCCAAGAAACCGGGTACGACTGACCTTTGTTTTCAAATGAATATTTGTATTAATTCCTTTCACTGCATTGTATACATAAGCAAGTGTGTCCATCGCTGACCTTCAAGTATGCCATCATGAGATGGTGGAATGGAATAAAAACAAAAGGGCACGCTTATGCAACGAAAAGGCGGTTCACAGTGGAAAAAGAAACGACAGAACGACAACCGAGTAGTTCGAATTTGACGCACCTCTCACTTGTAACATCTCCAGAAGCGAAAGGCATGACTACAAGCAATGCGTTGTCTCAATAACGAAGTACAGAACACGATGGTTTATACTTCCCCATTACATACATGTGATTTGCAAACACATACACGAAATTTGCATTCGCTCTATCGAAGCAAAAACAGAAGCAACAGGAACTTTTGATTGCGGATGACTGGCTCGTTGAACGACTGAACGCCATAACTCTCAGAGCATAGTAGGTGACTCGAGTGAGTGCACTGAATCGCAATATGTCGCTTCCAATGTTTCCTAGCGAAAATGGATTAAAAAACTGTTCACATTCCACGTAACCTGCAAGGCTTCGTGTTGTTGCGCTGAGCATGCGAATCGAGAAGCATATAAGTGTCTGCATGTGCGGTCATAAACCGACAATGCAGAAACACCTACACAAGAGCGAAATAGACCAATGGTGAATATACCGCTTATATCAAGTACCAGAACTTGCGAACAAAGAAGTGCCTCGGATGATTCGCCTTGTTTCACAATTCCACTCTCCAATGCCTTTTCATGGATATCAAACTGACTAGTGTTAATAATGGTTTCTTATTATTATTTTACTCAGTATGAACGCATAACTTTCTGTGTAAGCGCTCGCGATAGCTCAATGGTACTGATGACGACTACCCCAACCACGCGGTTGTTCGTTCGAACTCACGCTATGCTATATGCTCACGACTAGGGCTGTATAAAGTGGCAGAGCTCACAGAATGATGGTCATACATATTGGCTCGACAGATTGCAAACAGCCTACGGCTCAAACGCCCACAAGATGTTCATGCAAACACATGTGACATTGTTTGGCGGTTTTATAAATGCTACTAATCTGTTCAAAACACCGTATACACATACACATAAGTTGACCAGGAAACGGTTCGGTGGAAATGACGTCATCATTCACACAAGTCATACAAAATGACCAGACCATCGATCAGAGGGCTAAACGATTCCACATTGTAACGGAGTTTCCATAGCATCGGTAGGCATTAAGTGAATGGATTAGAATGCAACAACTGCCAATCGAACGCTGCTAAACTGAATAACCACCAACATGACCATCGTATGTAAATGCGCGTTTTCGTTCATTGGCATGCATGTGCACATCACAAGTATTGGACTCCGCAATGAGCTAATCATTAGTGCCATCGACTTTTCGGACAAAACAATATAACTGACAACTGAAGAAAACAGAAGTATAAGTCAGAGACAACATATCAGACGCATTCACAAAGTCTCGATCGACCAGTAGTCAACGCTAAATGAATGAAATGACCCAGCAAGACCACGAGAACAGTCTTAACAGCTCGAACAGGATGTGATAAATTAAGTCTCTGGAAGCAGTTTTGTAACAAGGCCCTAACAAAACCAGAACAACTACTGAAGATAAGCGTTCGTCTCATGTGCTGTGGGATAGACGGACCATGGTGTGTAATTATGACAGTCTACGGTCGATATACTCCGTTCTCATCACGTGTAGCTAAAGTTCCTCACACACACACACCTTCAATTTCGCTTATCCTTTCCAATCTAATATGCTAATTTATCATGGGTCAAATTGACAAGCAAGGCTGCATATATAAATCCACAGACACAGATTTTGTTTTGTTTCCAATATCGATTGTTTTGGAATGTGAGCATCGGTTAACTCAACAAAAAATCCAGCTGTTTCATGGAATTTTCGTCTATCTCTGTCCAGCAGGGACGTGTGGTTGAACAAAATGTTGAGAAATCCCACACGGGAGCAAAGCGAGCAGACAGATAGCGAACTGGGCGAGAGTGAAGTGCGATTCGTACATGACAAGCAAAATAAGATGACTCACAAATGCCCGATAATAAGGCAGTGGTGATGAACGAAGAAAAAATAGAGACGCTGACTGTATGCGTTAGCCATGTAGAAAGATACTGTGAACCAAGATTATGTGTATCTTACAATCTGATACGTCAATCATTACAAACGTGTACAACAGAACTATGCGTATATAACGTTTTCATTAAGGTTGTGAAACCAGAAAACAGTTCTGTCGTGCATATTCGTAATGATTGACAAATCAGATTGTAAGATACCTAATCTTGGCTCATTGTATGGTCATATATAGTATAGTATATAGTATGGTTCTATATATGGACGCCTAATTGTTTCGGCTGGACCGCCCTAGCCCGGTAGATTGAAGGAATAATCACAATCCGCCATGTGTATTAGTATGATGCTATTGATTTACCTCGTTATTCCACTGCTGTGATGTTCACGGTCCCATATGCATGAGTAATCTATCATCCGACCAACATAGATGCTGCCGCAGGAACAGGTGAATGGGTATACACAGAACGAGGCTGCTGAAGCAGTCATTTCATTCTTCTAGCGTGGACATGCAATTTGGTGGCACAAAAGATTACTAGGCGTTGTTGGTAGCCCTTGCATGTTAATTTCAGCTAGTTTATCATCTTTGAAGAGTAAGCCGATGTCAGTAGCTTACTGTTTCGCCAAATATTTGTCTCTCTTATTCTGATGTTGTACAGTTCGTCAACAAGTTTATCCTCAGTGGTCCATCTGTTCTGTTTCCACTACAGAATTACGAGGGATGTGATGTATTTAGCCCGGTGATGAACCAACGAAAACAAGTTTGCTCATCAACATGTACTGTTCCTAGATGAACAGCTGGAGGGACTTCGAACGTTAGGACCAGAATAGTACGCATGCTGGGTTGTAGCCAAACTATTCGCGTAGCCATACGGCAGCCCGAATATTGCTCACAGGATCATCTATGTCCGTGGCCTTACAAAATGTCGTATGAAGGAAGATGATATGTTCGACAAAAGTTTTGTGATATCCAATAATGATGGAGTATGGATTTAACCAACTGCAATGGGAAAACCCAAATTATTTAGCTTACCGCAAAGCATTCACATCACCCGGACAAGTATTCTTGTTTGTCGCGATGCCGACAAGTTCTAAAACTATCTCTGCCCGTGCTCCATCCAGTCCGACTGTCCGAAGATCGACTAAACACAAATGTGTGTCCGTTCCTCCGGTGACAATCTCAGGAATAAAGATGGGAAATTAGTGGTAGGTCAAATTAGCAGAATACACGATGAGGCAGAAACCAAGCCACACAAAAGAGATAACATGCATGAGTGATTGATGAGACAATGTAGACCCGGAAATGTTTTCTATGCATTACTTATAAATGATGTAGCAGATTCCATAATTTCGATGGCACCCAGTTGCAGAAAAATCTGGACTACGGCTGGATTCGAAATAGCGACAGAAACAGCATGCCAAGACGCGGCAAACGTTCAATCAGCGGAGCTAGGATGTCACCCCGAGAGCTCAAAAATTTCACATTTAGACTCAACTACCCGACCAATCCAATGTATCATATGGAATTCACCAAATGATCCATAACATTCACTGCCAAATTAAGATTTTCTAACAGTTCACGCTGGAATACACGAACGCAACCGTTGAGCAGTGAAACTGTTTTACTTATAAGTATATACATTGGTTCCACATTTTCCTCCCGCAGGTGTACATTCAATCTCTGAAAACAATGGTTGACTGCAGAGGTGACATACTGTAACGTTGACCACCGAAAAAACAACTACTCTGAAGCAGGCTAACTGACGAAAGTAGTAAAACAAACGAAGACGCGTTATATTACGACTTTACATAAGGGAAAACCGTTTATCCCGTTCTAAACACGCCGAAAGCTGCTTCTCACGGTGCTGTCTAATTTATCCCAACAAACGACGGGAACTGATCCAGAACTTCAGACAATCACCACCATCATCATCACAAACAGCAATCCATCAGTAGTTCACTCCGATGCTTAACTGCTATACAACTACGAAGAAAAAAAGCAGACCCTTTGCAGGAAGACAGAAGAAAAGAGAAGCAAAAGGAAAGAGACTCAACTACTAAAAACAACTAGGTTTATATTCAAACATTCAGCATCAACAACCATACTTCAGACAACTGAGTGGTCCTTCAAGGTAGTACTCCCCGTTTTTATTAAAAAGAGATCACTCAGTGAGTCCCAATATACCCACAGGTAACGCTGTCAAGAGAATGATAACTAGTGATACCTCCCGGTCGTTTGTGTCGTGGAAGGGGGTTGACTTGAGGGACTCCATCCCGAGTATCTGACTCAAAAGTCTGACCTGCGAGAAAACAAGATACAGTGTTTTCTTAAGGAGCTTTACCCGCGGCCAATGACTCCAGACTCTGAATCACTTGGCAGTGAGAGGCTTGTCTAGTCCGAGGACGCAGTGAATAAGACATGAACATATGATTTTCGACACTGTTGCGCGAAGTGAATGTACTCGAAGCTACATAGGATGTCTGGGTAATAACGTATAATTTTCAGCCATACTGAATAATACGCCGGCGGTCACGGTCAACCGTTCGGCACTCGGAATGTCTTTTGTTTGAGGGTAACTTTTCTAACCCTCTTCTTTATGAGAATGAAGACAGCAGTTCTGCTGAATGCCCATAGGATCGTGCCTCGTTACCTAGGAATTCCTACGTGATCAGTAGTGCGATATACAATCCTATGAGTGTGTTTTTCGTGTGACTGCTTCTATTCGGCCAGTCTGACAAGGTTGCACCTGGAAGTCAGCATACTCACTGCATCAAAACAGCACACAAGCATGATAACTACCTCGAAGTGGCAGTATAGATCAGGAAGAGGTCGCAAAAGGAGGCACCATATTATATGGAGACCTCTGTGTGCTTCCCAACCGTGGACACAGCTGGATCATATAGCAATCAGTTACAGGTGGCGCCACTCTGTTAAGGACTGTCGTGCATTTTTGGAACAACCACCTGGACTCGGACCATGCTGTTGTGCACGCAAGTTTTGTTCAGTCATTTGCTCAGAAGACATACGTTCGTAAATGCAAGATACTTAACTGGTATTCGAACGAGGAGATTGTGAAGAACGCTTACAAAAAACGTTGCTGAACAAGTTGCCCAGTTCGAGTCAGATGAGTGATCCTAACGAACACTGGGAACAAATCGCCGAAACTATGAAAGCATGATGTGAACAGGCATGTTCCGAAGGAGATGTTCAGTTGCGACAGAAGTGGATTTCCATCACGTCGATAAACCTCATGAACGAGCGTCGCTCGATCCCACCTGGTTCTGAATATGATGATGACGATCGAGAACTTAAACGCAAGCTGACTAAAAGTTTGCGCAAAGACCGTTAGCACTATGTAGTGGAACAATCGAAAGAGATGAAAAAAGTCCTTTTATCTGGGAATAGCAGAAAGCTTTTTTCCCTGATCCGTGGTTGTACTGGCCGTCGAGTCGGTGTAAGTGAAACCATATGTGAAAAAGATGGTTCACTCATCACCAGTCAATCGTGTCGACTTGACAGGTGGGCTGAACATTTTGAAGAGCAGTTCAGCTGGCCTCAACCAGATCATGTGGACGACGGGACCCGATCGGTCAGTTACTGCATTCCAGACGGTTCTCCGTTGGAAGAAGAAGTGGACCCAGAGCTTGTGTTATTAAAGCGTAATAAAGCTCCTGGACCAGACCTCCTCCCTCCTTCTCTTCTCAAGGATGGTAGCGAGAGGTTAATAGCAGAACGGACAAAACTCCTCTAGACGATCTGGGAAACTGAAGAGGTGCCTCGTGATTGGTGCTTATCAACGGTTACTCCCGTTTTCAAAAAGAGAACCCGAAGTCTGTGTGACAACCACAGAGACATCAGTTTGGTGTCTACTGCGTCCACGTTAATCAATGGCCTAATTTTACTTCGACTCACTAAGCTCAGGGAAAGTCAGATAAGCGAAGAACAGGCGTTCATCACCACTAGTGGTGTTCATCAAGGGTGTCCGATTTCTCCCTTCCTGTTCCATTTTGTCATGGACGAAATTCTCGCGAATCTAGTGGGCTTGGTGTTGAGCTTCTCCCTGGCGCTAGACTGACCAACCTGGAGTATGCAGACGACAATGTTTTACTTAACTCCTCAGCCGAAAACATGCACACCATGCTGAACAAGGTGAGTGACCGTGGTGGTTTGTATGGAATGCGCTTCGCACCTTCAGTGTGCAGTTTTCCTTCAAGACTGTGGCATTTCCACCCCTACTTGTCTCATTGCAGGTAATCCGCTTCAGACTGTGCACAGTTTCACATACTTGTGTAGCACTATCTCATCAGCCTGTAATATTGCTGATGAGATATCAGCGAGAACAGCAAACTGCGTCATCTATGGCCTCGAAAAGAAGTTTCACATCTGAATTAAATACGACAAGTCAACCGTAACTTGTATTACCAAAGCACAATGGCCCATCATCTACAATTATCCATGTCTCCAATGTTACGAGTCTTGGTTGGCGGCATCCGAAACAGATTAGCCTGTCATAGTGACCGAAGCCAAAGGACGCCTGCACTTTAAACCATCACCGCAAGTGGCTTGCGCTGCACCACTTGCGGTTCCACTCACACACCACGTATTCGGTGTAAACCCGAAGGAATGAGACCAGTAGATGTGTGTGTGTGAGGCCTTTGTCTCCAGCCGGCCAATGCTGGTTAGCCAATTGAATGGCTAATAGGAAAAGGAAATCCTTATCTCTCAGAAAATAAACAGTGAGAGAGACTGCAATGACAAGATCTACACCAGGGAGAAAGATGTGTGAAATGTAATACAAGAAGCATTTCAGTATATGAGTGCATGCTAGAGCATTCCACAGAGGATAAAGTTGAAAAACAAAACTCAAAGTTGAACTACGAAAAGATCAGACAGACGATTCACCATTCATTACACCAACAAAGCCCAAGAAAAGGATAGGTAGATCACAGACACCCAAGTTCTTGAAAAGAGGAGTTTAGTGACTAGACAACATCCAGGTGTATTCTGGGCAGTACGAAATTCGGAATTTTCTGTGTCATCTACATCTGATGAAGGAAAATCACAAACTCGTATTACTCTTCAATCACAAGTTACCGATTGTTTAAATGGTTATTCCTATTTCTTATAACACACTGAATTTCGCTAATCAACAGATACAAATATATATACCTCTTTGCTGTTGTTCATGGGATCTACAGAACTTCAGATGTGTGGCCCGTAACTTGTAAGCTTTTGCTAATGTACACTCACAGAGCACCCAGGCCTTCCTCAGCTCGCACTTTATCCTTGAGACAAACGGCGTTGGGTAGTGCAAAAGCTAGTAATCGACGGGAAACGTCACAAAGTTATCATTCATGATTCCCACAGCAGGATAAACCAACAATATCCCCATTGTGCTGCCGACGAATATTCTATCTATTTACCGCGTCCAGTGAATGAGTGGATCAAGCAACTCGTTGATATTCAATTATCCCCACATGTACTGCATGAGTAACAAAGGAAAAACTCGGCAAATTTACACACACACATCAACGATTAGCATACAATTGACATACAATGTGCACAAATTCATCACAATGAGCAAAAGCATTCATTTGCACGCAGTGACTATCTTGGTGCTTGTTCCAGAGTCCTGTCCACTGTCTTCCATCCGAAAGAGGAGTGATAACTTTATGCGTATCTTGTGCAAGTCATGTGAATAATTGTCGGTTTGAATAGTCAAACAACTTACTACTCGTAGATGCTATGAGCAATTCAGTACGAAATCTCTCATCCTCCGTCGGCCAACTTAAAAATAATTCTCAAAGTTTCTCCCAACTCATTTTTTCCGGGGTTGCATCGTGGGTTGGCTGACATACACTTATTGCGCAGGCTGCAAAAACTCTGTGTAGATAGGTCATCGTACATAACTTTTTCCATTTTGATCTTAGACCTCCTTCAGTGTTCCAGCAGTCTTCATAATAAACCTTCGAATCTCCACAAAAAGTCAATTGTTTTTCCTGCTTATTGACTGTTGTCTCTTTGGTGTGGGACTGAAATGCTCCCAAGTTTCCATCTGCTAAACTACTTTCTATTGTGAGTTCCCCCTATACAAGTTCTGAGACCAGATGTTTTGATCCACTTGTAATCGCAGGCCTCTCCTCTACGTCACGTGAAACGGTGCCCTACATTCATTTGCCCGGATACACATGCGATGAGCCAATAAAACCCAACAAACAGCTGACCCTCAACCGTCTGGTTGTTTCGCTTGGTCAGTCTGTTGGGATACAATTCCGAGGTAGGTAAGCAACTCCCCATTTTCAAAACACCTAAGTTGAACAGTAAGACTCATTTCTGATGTACAGTGGTTTGCTTTGACCCAACAGGAAAAATATTCAGTAATAACTGGGATGTGTTTGTTACATTCCGTTGTGATCGGCAAAAATCTTATAACATTCACAGAATATAGTTCTCTAATATCGGAAACTGAACTAGGCTGTATTGGATGCTGCACGCCCACGTTGTTAACCTTCAGCGAATTGTATTATCGACGTACCTAAGGGAGGCACATTACACTGTTTTGTATCTACGATCATTAAGTTCTTTGGTTCTGTTTTGGGACCGATACTATGTGCTACATTATGACACGTTCTCAATAGCTAGTGTCTGACTCTCTTAGGAAAATTGGAACTCGCGTGATCCAAGTGTTCAGTTGTCATCACAGGACCGCAAAATGATTCGTTTGACAGTTTCCACTGTAAAAGAAACGGCTCTAACTCTTTGCTGAAACCCGTAATTTTCTTTATTGTTAATCACTTCGGAGACGCCGATCTTGGGATTGAGATTTCACTTACGTTCCAACATACTGGTTAGATTCAAACTGTCTATTTCAAAAGTGAGTTTGGGTAATTCCTTCTTCTTGCCAGCTCGTGACAACTAGTCCACGGTCCGATTTTTTCCCCGGCACATATCTAAGTGTGAGATTGTATTTCTGTAGAGAAAATGCCGAGCGTATCAGCCTTCTTCATGTACCCTTCGTAATCTTGAATCATTAACTATTTTCCATTAGTGATTACATGCGAAGGTTGACCAAGTGTGGCCTTCAATTGTCAGGCGAAAAGCTACCGCTAAACGGGCCCCTCTATTGACGAATATTTCTATTCTGTTTGAGTCAAGGTTGCGCTCGTATACCTGGAGACTAGTTTGCATGAGAGCCGTTGCAATACCACGGTCAGTGACGTCCGTGAGTTTTGTGAACATTTCGCCGATCATCAACAGCTTAACTACAGTCGTTGATCGTTCATTTTCTTCTTGTCCAGACTTAAGGCTTTTCGAATCCATGCGTCCATTCGAAGTTTCTGTTCTGTCACCAGATTGTACATAATAGGGACACAATTGCGTTCGAATCTTTTACTGCGGTACCATGCGCGACCCGAGAGCTGTATGAAGGCAGTATGCGGCTGGGCATCACATTTTCCCTAAGGGTCGCAATTTTTTTCGGCCAACGACTATGCTAGTAGACGTCTAACCTTAAGCTCTAAAAGTACAAATGATGTTCTCGTATGTGTGTGAAAACCTGTCCCAAAAATCATCATTGACATGATTTTAATTTACCTCTTATGTGCTGGTTCTGATCGATTGTAAATCACAAAGCGGTTTTCACACATAGCCATTTTTTAATTGCTTCATCATCAGGCGTCGGAGTGCGAAGAGCGCGCTTAATAGAACGAATGGAATAATACACTTAGATGTTCTCGAATTCATCAACAAAGGTACGAAAGGCTGTCTTCGAACGTCGGTAGACAGGATGTCTTCATCTTTACCATTGATAAACCAAACATCTCATAACAAACGATACTGTATTTGCCACCGATTAACCGACATGATTTTGTTCATCATCTGATGCTTCAATTATGGAATGTTGTTAGGTGTCTGGTGTGTAGTGATCGTGGAGACATTGCTTTCAACTGTCGATAAGAGCTCAGAAGCGATTACTGTTGCACTGAAAACCAATCGCAATATCCGGTGTTCGTCTCGCTTTGACAAGAGTGTTTGTCATTCCTGTCATTTTGTCCGCATGGATATTCTATGGTACTTTCAAATAGCACACAACAGCAGCTCCAGACCCCTAGTCTTCGGAATTTCTCGCATGGTTAGGTAAATGTGCTGAAAATCTACGCGATTTACCGCTTATCCAAACTCCGACACAACAGCCGATCCGACATGGGACCAATCAAAAAGTCGCGTTCATATACCACATCAGGATTAGACGAACAACTTCAATGTTACACCTTCCGTTATTCGCCATGTTCTTTGTTCTCTATTGCACCAATCAGCATGTCAGTAGGACCAGCTAATGACAGACTCCGATTTCCTTAACACTGAACATACATCTGTAAATGCGGATTCTTATTCTAGGAATAACAATTGTTTACTGTAACAAGTCCGGGGTCTTCTCCTTATTACTTACGTGGTAGGGTTCAATTCAAGTACGATTCCGAGGGCTATTCGAAGTCCCTAATTTCGAATATTACAGTAAACCTGCCAAAACCTATGCGAGTCTGTCTCCTTACAGTTTAATGGACAGAACTACTACAAAATGAAATGGTAATCACACGGTGTTCGACTGCATGGCAAGTAGTTCACACATATAGGTCATGGGCTGTGCTTTCGGCAACTATAATACCGCTTAATTGAAGAGACGTATTCGGTTCCCGAAGCACTGCCATGTGCTAGACTAACCTACGCATCAGCCTGAGGATATCGTAGTAACCCGGAGTGGCGGTATAATTCTGCCACGGCGATCTCCCATAAATTTGTTTATCTTCCATGTTCTCTCAAGTCGGCTAGTGACAATCACTCCACATCTTCCGAATAGTATCTGTCCGGTTTTACCAGAAATAATTGCCATAGGTTTGTTGATACGACGCAGTTCGAAGATAGGATGGTCGTATAACTTTATCGCAGGGCGTACTGTCAAATTCGTCAACGGATGTTGAACGAGTGATACGCAACGCAATCGAACTATAAATAAGCCCACTGGAAATATCGGTTGTCAACGTTCAATGAGGAGATAGAGCATCATCATTCGATAGACAAATGAGCAGTTGGTTCAAGACCACTCACAGTGACTGGCATCTGGGGGGGGGCATTAGACTGACATCAACGCCTGTGTTGATGTGCTACAGATGAGCGCCAGAACAAACACGTCTCGATGACCACAGTTTACATGAGGGTAGATGTGCATACTCAGAAACGTGCTCAAAAATCATTTTAAAAAAGTCACAAACGGGACCTGAATTGAAAACGGAGGAGTTAGTTACAATGTAAAAGTAATTTTTGCATCTCTACCTTGTATCCAAGTTGAGCCAACGTGGTGCACAGTTGCCGTACATTGGCAACAATTTGTTCCTGATAGGATTTGAATTCCTCAGAGGCAGCCTCTTTAAGAGCAACCGCCATGGCTGCAATTGTATTGTTGTGTGGGCCACCTTGAAGACCAGGGAACACGGCTTCATTTATGCGACGCTCGTAGTCTGTAGCTGGCGGATCCCCATGAGCTTCACTATTCTGAATATATGGGGGCATAACAAATAAAGACGATTGTGTGGAAAATTACAAGACGCAAGAAAATCCGTAGCGATCAAGTTACCGTAGCAACGGCCATGAGGGACGTCATTACCAAATACATCTACAAACAAACTGTGGGTATGAAACGTGCTGTCTAGCATTTTCCATTACGTGTTATCGCAGGATGCATACAACCGATTCAGTATATCATTTTAGACTAATTCCGAAAAGCGAAGAAGGCTGCCAACTGGTGCACACTGAATAATTTCAACTTACCGCGAGGAGCTGTATAATTGCATTATAGGCATCCACCCACATGAGCATAAGAGATCATAGACCAGTTGCGGCAAGGACAAGACTAACTATTGATCTTAACGGAAAAGAAACTCAAATCTAACGTCTCCTTTCACGAGGAAGTCGGTTGAGAAGTCTACTAGAAAGTTACAACTGAAACGTAAATTCAAGTTATAACAAAAACTCATCGAAAGCAAATACACCGAAGCAACACAACCGTTTTTTTTAATCGTCGCAAGACCGATTGATTATACTTTGGGTACAAGGTGTGCACACCCATTAAGAATTCGTCGATACCGATAAAAACAGTTGGAACAACATAAAATAACGAGTAGGGTGCAATTAGATAAGAAGAACGGATCTATATACGTTCGAACCTCGGTGGTTGGCAAATAGGTCAGAAATTCTTGATCACACAAAGGAATGATGATCATGTTAAGCGGCGTACCAATAAGCGATATAACTTTACACACAAAGATGTCTCAATTCACAGAAGGGCTCAATCGATGGGAAGAAATACACAAATGGGACGAGATACAGGTTCTTTGCCTCAAGTCCCTTAGGTAGACATATTGTTTAGGTGGTATAAATCGAATAACACTCACAGCTGATCGCAACTTCTATACTCACACAGCCTTTTCGAAAAGATGAGCTATGCTAGAGGTTCGTTATTATTAGAGCTCGTTAACAGTGCATATAATCTTACCACCATCGAGATTTAAACTCCGAGCTACATTTGCAACAGACAACCATGTTGACCGCTGCGCCACTGACCAAAATAGACTCGTCTATCAGGGTGACGAGAATTTATGGTATTTCCCGGCCGTTTATAGCACAGAAAGAGCTTGGCCTGAGGGGCCTCACTTTGAATCGCTGACCGTAAATACGATAATAATAATAATAATAATAATAATAATAATAATAATAATAATCATAATCATAATAATAATAATAATAATAATAGATAGGATTGGCGATCTCACACGGAGACACCGATTCATTTGGTGGTAAAATGCTTGCCTAACCAAAGGGCGCAGTAAACAAAACACTGGTTTCTGATTTACGGTCACCACTGTATACAACGGATGTATTCGAAGCTGCGTCGAGCTTTTGAGTTACAACGGAAGTGTCTCGACCATACTGAATAATACGCCGACGATCACAGTCAACCGATGGGCGAGTAAAATGTTCCTTCTCTTGAGGATACACTTTCTAATCCTATTCTTCTTAACTTAGATCAGATCAATGCTGCAACTACAAAAATCCCCTTGTTGTGTCCGTATAGAATCTTGCCTCACTACCTAAACAGACCTACGCGACCAGTAGTGCGACATATAATCACGTGAGTGTGAACGCTTTTCGTCTGTCTGCTTTCTTCTGACTTGTCTGACATGGTCGTCTGGTAGGATCTAAATCTCAATCAACATGGCCTACTGGATCGATGCACTGCATAAACATGACCACCAGGCCAGAATGACGGAAAAGGTCGAACTAGCCTGATTATTCATCACATTCAGTATGGTCTGTAGGCCCTCGGCAGAATGCCAAAGCATGACAATGTCACGAAACAGATTTACCGAAATAAGGTCCAAGTCAAACACACTGGATTTCTCAGGCACACCTAACAGGCCGTTCATGACAAAACTGAAAAAGAAGGGACAGATAAGACGCTCTTGATGAACATTAACATCAAACAAATGTTCACAATCTCTATCTGTCTACAAAATGAATGTATAATAACCTCAACGGAATAATCTCTCTGAGACTTTGCTGCGATGAAAAATGTTCCTCAGAAGGTTAAGGACAACTGATTCGGACGGAGCCTTTAGTGCTGAAAATTCCGCGATCATCAAATAATTGTCAGAATCGACATCTTAAGAGCAGTTGTAGGTAAAAGGAATAGTCAACACATCCACGAATAAGTCGGAATTCTTGTTGTTCCTCATGTATCTGATTTTCACCAGGTTTACTGACCTGAAAAAATATCAAACAACAGCGTAATCTACTTGGACGTGATAGAGACTACACTGATGATTGTGGATGTCACATGGAAATCAAGTTTTTATTTTGAAAACCGAAGTGACCGCTGATCAGGGTCAATCACGAGATACGTCTTCAGTTTCCGAACCGTCCGAAAAGGCGTTGTCAGTCCTTATTCAACGTCTTTGTAAGATGATGACCAGTGATTCAACAACTGAAACCTCAGGGTCATTTGCAGCTTTCGGAAAAGGGCCATCGGAAATTCAGTAAAACGACCACTAGGAGCCCGCCGCCAGCTGATCTGTGCAGTCAAGTTATGATGACGCCAACAGTTGACAGCAAGTGAACAATCTTTTTTAAATACAGAACACGCAAGTAGAATTATGTAAGATGTACTCTGCAGAGACATTTCGACCGATCTCTTCGGTTACGATACGCGGACTATGATCAATTAACATACATCAATTCTAAATAAGTGTAAAATAAGAATGAGTCATCAGCTGCGATAGAAATAGCATACAGTACCAGTCACGTTCGAATGGGTCATCATTAGTTAAGAACAAGCGAACAAAATTCAAATTTCAAACTGGTTGAGTGAGGAACTAACGGTGCAGACAATGTGAGTCTTACAGTAAAACACGCTGAAATAAACGGAAACTAATAGGCAGTCCAACATAAAACTTAAGACAAGAGAAGGAAATAAACTTAAGTAAACGGTACAACCAAAACATTCAAGTAATAACAACATTTAACGAATGATTGCAAAATCTTAACACCATGGTAGTGATAGGTTAACTACCATTTGCTTCTGTACACAAAGCGAAGGTTTGTAGCGGTGTATCGCAACGGCCTCAGCGAAGGGCAAAGTGTGTTTGTTGATTGGGTGATACAACACACGAAAAGCTTTCTCCACTTGAATTACATGTCCCGTTTCTTCCAAATGCCGTGTGATAGAAGACTGAGCGGCGGCGGCTTTGTTGTTTGCTGGCCATTTGGGAATGTGCTCCGAGACACGTGTCCCAAGCGTTCTCACCGTTCGGCCAATGTACTTGACTCCACAAGTACAAGTGAACTGATAAATAATGTTGGATGTGGCGAGTGAGTTGCTTGGGTCCTTTCTCGGTATGCAGGGCAGCCGTGTCATCTGGTTGATCAGTCTTAATTCTGCCGCGTTGTACGCAGCTCTGAGGGCATACTTCAGTCTACGTTGAATTAGGGTGGTTACATCCTCACCCTTGTATGGCAGTGTTATATAAACGGGTTTCCGGGACACTGTTTCTGATATTGACCATTTCAACCTTTCTCTAGCGTATTTCGAGATAAATCGCGCGGGGTATCCACTGTGCACCAGTGTTTGGTGGATAAAAGCTGATTCCTCTTCGATCGTCTCGGGTGAGCAAATTCTGCGAACCCTACTGAAGAGGGTTCGAACGAGGCCACGTTTGAGCGATGTTGGTGCAAAACTTTTGAAATGAATATACTGTCCTGCCCAAGTAGGCCTCCTGTACACTCTTCTCGTGATGGATCCATCAGCGTTCACAGACATTTCCACATCTAAGAAGGAAAGTTTGTTGTTCTCCTGGACATCTGTGGTGAACGAAATGTTCGGGTGTAGATCATTCAGTTTTATGCAGAGTTGGTTAGCGTGTTCTCGTGAGTCACACACACAGAATACGTCGTCGACATATCGCCTATACAGGGTCGTAGAGTGAATAGCTGTTGCTGCTTGTCTTTCTAAATAAGCCATAAAAATATCAGCGAGTACTGGCCCAAGTGGACTTCCCATCGCTACGCCATCAATTTGTCGGTAAAATTTGCCATTGAATAAAAACTGAATATTCATAGTACACAGGTACAAGAGCTTACGAATTTCAAACAAAGGTAATGTGAGAGATATGTTGTGTTCTGCCGCGAAGTCATGAATAATCGATATCACGCAAGCATCGGGTCGATGGCCAACACAAACGATCAGAGTAAACAGTACTCTACCGCCACTGGATAAAAATGATGTTTACGGTGTTTGTGTGAGCTGTCTGTTAAATTGTGGTCAAGTTCTCGACAACCGTGTTCACATTTCGAGCCATGGGAAATCGAACGAAGCACTATATCTGAGCACTTAGTCTAATTAAGAAAATCAACGAGGATGTCATCGAACACATTCTTAGTGGAAGGTGAACCACGGTTTTGGAGTTTACGTCGATAAGAACATACAATGCTTTTCCGATTTGAACTAAAACGTCCTAATCAATGTACCAATTTTGAAATTATAAAAATAGTTCTAGTGGGTGTTCATGGGATGGTGCCGCACTATTTAAGCACGCCTACACGATCAGTAGTAATATACGCAGCCGTGATTGCACAAGTAGTTTCAGTAAAATCCAGCGACTAACTTTCCCGTCCAAGTATAGGATTAGGCCACGATAGTGGGGGGGGGACTTTCACCGCTACGAACTATATGCTACTCACATCTGATGGTAGCTTCGCATTTAGAAGCATTTTTCAGTTGACCCTTTTAGAAAAAACACCAGACTCGGGTCTCGCCTGTGCTAAAATAATTCATCATCATTCTTGCCGACCGCAATTTTACTCAGGCACGTGTTCGTGTAACGACTGCTTTAATCAGGACGTCACTAACCTCACATTAGACACGACTGAAATAACAACGAGAAGCTAGTTCACTGAATCAGACGAAGAATCCGTTATCGACCCTCGTTTAGGTATAGTCTTGAACACTGATAAGCAACTAAACAGAACCACTGCAAGTAACTGCACAGATTGCGCCAACATGGACCCATAAGCCCATGATGGAAAATAGAGGCCATCATTTTTTGACCAAACAGAGAAGCAGTCATCCCGATCTCGCTTGCTTACTCACTCTTCTCGCAGGACACAACGCATTCTTTGCATCATACAGCATTCGACTTTCAGTAAGAAGGAGGAAAACCAATCAATAGCAAGCTTATACGTGATCAGATGAAAAAACAAGTTCGCTGGTAGTACCCTGCGTTTGATTGGATGTGACTCGCTTTTCTATTAATTTATATTCACATACGTTAACGTAGGTGAAGTTCATTTATTTCAAACGACAGCCTGGTATTTGATTACGGCTAAGAAACAGGCCGCTCAGTTGTGCAAACCTAGGTATGAGATTAAACCCGTGATCTTGTGAACACCCGACGGTCAGCATAGTTACCATTGCACTCTCAAAAACAAAACTTGGAATCTGTGCAAACCTCACGTTACAAACACAAAAACACACGGTAAAAAAATGCTTTAGATTGTACGCCAGAACAATAGTGACTGACAACGGTGGTCAGTAGAATTTAAGTGTGACCATGAGCACACAACGCGTGAGCTAAAAATAGGCGGTGGTAACTGCGCCAACTTCCAATCACACAATTTATTCCAGTTGCGGTTACTGTAAATGCTCATTAACGCGGTTTGAATGCGCCGAGCTTGCCAAGCCCACAAATGACCTGATATCCAACGTGACGGCAGGCAGCGGGCCAGGTAACCGCGGGAAAATGACTTGATACAATAAACCCGAGTGTTAAAAATTGGAGGTCGTATGTATGCATTGGAAATGGCGGTGTACGTGTAACATAATGAAAGAGATGTAGAAAACCACAAAATGTAAGCTTCAAGTAGGAATTGGATTGATAAACTCAGAAACAACACAAACGTGGATTGCAATGAGCCACGTCTTCTCATGATAACATACCAGTTAAACAAAAGCGTCAATCACAGGTTTGACTGTGATCAGAAGAGATTGTTGTGACAGGCGGCTTCTGTTCCACATAGCAGTTAATATCTACAGTGTAGTTAGGACACGGTTAAAGACAACTGCCAGGCAGTTTTTCGCATACCGGTGTGACTGATTGAATTGGAAAACGGAATGTGCAGAACGGTAGTAAGCTAACATCAGGTAGCCAGCATTCAGTGGCAATTCATTGTACCAATAAGGGAATTCCGCTACAGTTTCGTGCAGACCACAACCTTCTCCTAGTCACCACCAGTTTCCAGTGGCAGAAATGCAAATGTATCATTTGACGACTGATACCGCTCATCTAGTTGTGATCTTAAGTCAACGATGTGATCAACTGCCGTCGAGAACAGGTATGCGTAGAAGACTGCAAGTCTACATGAGATAACCGCACGAACACTATGTTGTAAAGGGGTTTCATTGGACAAACGCATTGAAGTCAATCGGCGATTCGCAGAAGGTTACAGCCAATCACTGTCAACAACGCGAGTAGGCTAGCATGTCAGCGCCGTGGCCAATCAGGATAACATGTTGCCTTAGCATCGGATCTTATTATAACGAACATCGGAGTAAAACAAGTTGTTCAAGTGTGTCACCCGTTGGAACAAACGAGCTACAAGCAAAGCCGAGACGACCAATAAGGAAGCCAAGGCGTCGCCACCAATTGTAATTCCTCATTTAAACGATGCACCCTGTCTACAAAATAACAAATGGAAACTTAACAAACTGAAATTTGCTTTGTACCACAGGTTCTGCTTTTGGTTTCGCTGCGGAAGGTAGCGACTTTCCAACACATATCACCGATTTTACTAGAGTTACAAAACGTCCCAAAACGGCGCCAGAATGATGCAACGTGACAACAGTAAACAGGCCGAAGAAGTTCACGACTATTTATTGTTGGCATGTAAGTTCGCAAACCCAGCACTTGGAGACAGGGAGACTTAAGTGTGGTGTGGATTCTTAACAACATGTATAATCAAGGTAGCAATGGGTGTTGCATCCTGGTGGGTCAACGCAGCACAACGTACTGACGATGACGAAAGACTACCACACCTGTGCGCATCCCACGGTCTGTATATTTCGAGCACCGCATTCCAACACAGGAAGAACTGTGTTACTTGGAGATTTCCGTGTGCTTCCCAACCGTGGACACAGTTGGATCATATAGCAATCAGTTACAGGTGGCGCCACTCTGTTAAAGACTGTCGTGCCTCTGGAACAACCACCTGGACTCGGAAAATGCTGTTGCGCATGCAAATTTTGTTCTGTCATTTGCTCAGAGGACATACGTTCGTAAACGCAAGATACTTAACTGCATGTAAAGAACGCTTACCAAAAGACGCTAGTGAACAAGTTGCCCAGTTCGAGTTAGATGAGTGATCCTAACGAACACTGGGAACAAATCGCCGAAACTATGAAAGCATGATGTGAACAGGCATGTTCCGAAGGAGATGTTCACTTGCGACAGAACTAGATTTCCATCACGTCGATAAACCTCATGAACGAGCGTCGATCGATCCCACCTGATTCTGAATATGATGATGACCGACGAGAACTTAAACGCAAGCTGACTAACAGTTTGCGCAAAGACCGCGTGCACTACTTGGTCGAACAATCGAAAAAGATGGAAAGAGCCTGTTTATCTGGGAATGGCAGAAAGTTTGTCTTCCCTGGTCCGTGGTTGTACTGGCCATCGAGTCGG
>LUCH01002582.1:50510-72234 GCA_013368495.1 Paragonimus heterotremus
GATCCGAAGGATCAGTTGTTGCGTTCCAAATAGCTCTCCAACGGAAGGAGAAGTGGTTCTAGAGCTTGTGTTATTAAAGCGTAATAAGGTACCTGGACCAGATCTCCTCTCTCCTTCTCTTCTCATGGATGGTGGGGAGAGATTAATAGCAGAACGGACAAAACTCCTTCAGACGATCTGGGAGACTGAAGAGGTGCCTCGTGATTGGTGCTTATCAACGGTTATTCCCGTTTTCAAAAAGGGAACCCGAAGTCTGTGTGAAAACCACAGAGACATCAGTTTGGTGTCTATTGCGTCCACGTTAATCACTGGCCTCATTTTACTTCGGCTCACTAAGCCCAGGGAAAGTCAGATACGCGAAGAACAGGCAGCATTTCAATCCCGTCGGAGGTGCGTTGATCGCATTTTTACCTTACGACGGGTCTTGGAACATCGACACTCTTACATACAATCGACAGTCGTGGTCTTTTTTTGAACGTAAAGGATGCTTCGATTCACTCGCTCGTAACGTTCTCTAGAGCTGTCTTCTCTGCAAGGGAGTTCCAGAGAAATGTGTATGCTCACTCTGTAAGTAGGGTGAGAGGCTATGAACAACTGTCTCGGGAGTTCAACATATCTAGTGGTGTTCGTCGAGCGTGTCCGATTTCTCCCTTCGTGTTCAATTTTGTCATGGACGAAATTCTAGAGGGTGCGTTTGAAAAATCTAGTGAAATTAGCGTTGGGCTTCTACCTGACGCTAGGTTGACCGACCTAGAGTATGCGGACGACATTGTTTTACTTGACCACTCTGCCGAAAATATGCACACCATGCCGAACTAAGGGAGTGATCGGGCTGGTTTGTATGGAATGCCCTTCGCACCTTCAATGTACACAGTGTTCCTTCAAGACTGTGACATTTCCACTCCTACTTACCTCACTGCAGGTAATCCGCTTCAGACTGTGCACAAATTCACATACTTGGGTAGCACTATCTCGTCCTCTTGTAATATTTTTGACGAGATGTCAGCGAGGATAGCAAAAGTACGAGTTGCGTTTGCCAAACTGCGTCATCTGTGGTGTCGAAAGGACGTCCGGTTGTCGCTGAAAGGAAGGGTATATAATGCCTATGTGCGTTCTATTTTGCTCTATGGTTCGGAAACGTGGCCCGTTCACAAAGAAGATATCAACAGACTTGGTGTGTCTGATTATCGTTGTCTGCCAATTAGCCCACATCAAAGGGACTGATCGCGTGAGCAATGTGGCCGTTCGCCGACGCGTATTCCGGAATGCTCGGGATGCGCGATCAATTGGTCAACTACTCACGGTGCACAGCTTGCGATGGTTGGGTCGCGTACTACGTATGTCATCTGATTGTTTACCGTACTGGGCATTATAGGCTGAGACCACCAACAGTTGAGTAAAACCGCGTGATGGTCAAACAACAACGTGGTCACGAAATAGGAAGGCTTTGACTGCTCCATTGAGCAAAGTGGGTAGGTATCGCCTGCCTGGATAGGGTCCTCGTGATCACTCAAACCGCTGATTAGAGACGCTATCCGGGTAGGCGGGGTGTCGCAGTCAATAGCGTACCTGTATCCATACCATTTCTAGTTCTTCCGCTTGGTCTTCTTTTATTAATTTTCAACCGTCTTAGTAACGTTTTTTTCTAGGATATTCCACGTCACTGTTGAGGTGAGCGGTGGCCCGAGCCACAGTACCTTTTGATCAGGCTCATGGTTGTTATGATGAGGATGAGCTTAATGAAGTATCACACTGTTTCTGTGACTTACTGCCGATCGGAAGCCAGCACAATGTTAACAGCGAATACACTCAGGCACATAAGTATGCAAATATTCAGAAGCATTAGTGTTAAAATGAACAAACGAAGTGAAACCGGGATTCATATTTCCTAGAGGTTGCCCATCCAAACAATTATGTACACAATATTTGGGTGTCACTGAGAGAGCATAGGTCTGTCACAGAGGTTGCCTATAAGGTACACTAAAATGCGGTACGGTAAGACATTTAGTAACCAAGTAGACTGGGTTAAAAGGAGAGCAGAAGTACCAGCTTCAATAGAACACAGTGTGTTATTTCCTAGAACAAAGTAGTATATGAAGTCCAAATAACCCGCGAACTAAGTCGAAAAAACAATGAAGACAAAATCGAAACGTATATTCAAACAAAGTCCAGCATACAAAGTAATCACGGAGTCAAACGGAATGAATCTACACGAAAAACCAAAAGTTCATCTGCAAGGGCTTTGCTGCTATACGACGAATAAATCAGTACGCAAGCAGGTTGACAATGTTTTCAGATTTCTCAAAATCAGAAGGGGGCAACCAGGTTCATCGTCATCATCATAGACAGCAAAAAAGGGAAATTACTCATGTGTACAACAAAGGAGAATAATTATCAACCGACGAGCAGCAGGACCAACAAAACTGGGGGCGATTACGGATGGATTGTGACTGGACTTTGATGTGTGATAGCTTGTGCATTTCAACGACCCATCGTGCTAACCTAGACGATGACGACACCTTACCATGGATGCCAAAAAGTAGACGTCTGACAAACTACGGTCAATCGGTCCTCCAGGTTGGGAGTTGGAAGGGTGGCATCTTTTTCCGGAAAAAGTACCAGCTTTGGTACAGTTACCCACCTGTTGCTTTGCAGTACAGGCCTTTGAGTCAAAGGCTTTGGCTGAGAACCCTAATCGTTCTCCTGTTCAGGTCTGGGCGCCCTGGTAGTACCTCAACCCACATACAATCACGACTATTCATACCACCAATGATTCCACCTTGCATTGCACATCTCGAACTGCAAGCCTAGTCACTTCATTGCTTACTCGTTGGTTCAACCCGATACGAGAAAACGAACGCAAACATTGGTGGTCAATTGCCTGAACACGGCTGACGTCTTCTATCGTGAGCCGCCATGTTTCGATGTAGTAAAGTAACACAGCCCTCATTGTCGCCTTATATACGCGACCTTTAAGCATCAGAGAGATACCTCTACCACCAGAAATGCTCCAAATTAGCTAATACCGCCCTGGCCTTACAGATATACACTTCTGTATCATTCTCTACACCTTCATCGTCACTAATGCAGCTTCCTAGGTACACAAATTAGTCAAAAACCTTCGGCTTCATTATTTAACAATAAATCAATGTAATCACAGCAGCAGGCATCTCTAGCAAGAACGTTAGACTCGTTGAATATCGACGTCTGTTGCATCTCGGAGACTATAATCCAGAACAGTAGTCAACGTATGGAACTAAGAACACCCGCACTGTTTACCCGAAACTGGTCAAACATTTCAGGTGACTCCGCGGCCGCTACTATCGGTCAAGCTGGAGTAGGTATAGTCTTAAACACAACAGTCGCAGACAAATTAGTAGATTAGATTCCTACTAACAGTAGACTATGAGCCATCCACTTGACAAGTTCCGTTGAATCCAGCTCTAGAAGCAATCTTCATAACGCTCCAGGTGACTGTAGTGACGTCGGTGTCAAAACGTCTTTTACTCAAATCTGGCCGATCTCCTTCAGCCGACACGTGGAACTGATATAGTGATTCTGGCCGGAGGTATAAACGCCCAGGTCGGTAAACTTGATAGCCCTGTTCTCTTCATTAGACCTGGTCTCAGATGGACCACATAGCTGTTAGTTATGGGTGGTGAACCTTCCACTAAGGACTGTCTTTCTTAATTAATCACATACTTGAATTCAGATCATGCGGTAGTACATTGCCGTTTTGTTCTTACTTTCCGTCAGCAACGACTGACTGTCCCGTCGCTTTTATAAAGGTACCAAACCAGCCTAGAAAGCAAGCTTTGCAGGTCTCACCTTTGCTGGATCCAAATCCCACAGACCATTCATGAAACAGATAGTGTATCATGCGGCACAGTGGTTCGTGGATTGAACAGACAATGGATCTCAGAGAAATCCCTGGAGTTGTTAGAAGCCAGACGGAACATTCTTCCTGGAACCTCATAGAAACTCCATAGAAAGTTGAAGCGTAGCCTGATCGCCATACGTGAGGCTTGGCTAGTGAGTTTACGGAGAAACTGTCTGACAGCTTCAGCATCACGACCAGCATACCTCAAGGCTGTCCATTTTCACCATTTTTGATTAACTTTGCCATAGACTAAATGATAGGGGACTGTCTGCGGTACTCATAAGATTCCGGCGTGAGCCTCCTACCTGGTGGAAGACTGAATGATTTCGATTGTGTTGACGACAAGGTGTTGGTGTACGATAATTTCCAAGCAGCACAGTCTGTGCTATTTCACGCCCTGCCAAACATTTCGAAATGCGCTTGTGTAAAACTGTTGTGATATCGTAAATTTATTGTTCTATAATGAGGTCACAAAGGTTTTTGACCGGTTTGTGTATCTGGAGAGCTGTATTAGCGGCGGTGGTGTGAGGAATGAAATGGGAGCATTTATCTTTAAGGCCAGGGCAGCATTCGTTAATCTAGGATACTTCTGGTGACGGAGGGACATATCCGTGAGGCTTAAGGATCGCATAACTAAGGCAATTGTTGAGGCTGTCTTACTTTACGACAAAAAAACTTGGCCATTCATAGTAGAAGATGTGAACGATCTTCAGGTATTTGACCACCGATATTTGCGTCCGATCGCTCGCATCGAGTGGTATCAACGAGTATTTAGTAGTGATTGTCAAACGAGTTCTTTTATCCGATCCTTACGTTTACATAGTCTTAGACGGTTAAACCATGTACTAAAGATATCACCCAGTCGTCTAACACATCGAGCACTCTACCGATACTGCGACAGACTCGTTTAAGCTGCAGAGAGGATAGATGATGATCTGGTGCAGTTAAATGAAGTCATTCTCCAAAACACTGGTAACTGTAGGTCAGGTTAGTCTGTCGAGCTGGGGACTTCGTGACTCACAGCGTCGGTCGCTGGAGACTTCCAGTGAGATGGCGGTTAATGCGACACACGAGAGCGGATGTTGTCATAATCTGGCCGAGTTGTCTGCGAGGTAGTTGCATTCAATGACGCGAAGCAGTGAAAATCATAAAAAAGATGTTTTACTTTCCCTCACAGCTTGATTGTTTGTTTACAAGGTGCAGAAACCCTGATTTTGAATGCATGAATTGAGACGCAGTTAGTTTTAACCGTTAGGTCCCCTCCACTTTTGTTCTGTTCTTTCTGACCAGGGCTTGGATTTTTTCGTTATGGTTGTATGGCAGTTAAGCAACAGTGAGTATTGCAGTCTACGGTGGTAATGATGATGACGTGAATGAATCCACGCGTAATTCAGATGGAACGTGTGAATTTACCGTTGCGCACACGCGATAGAATTTGTGGCATGTGTGGTAGCTTACTCGCAAGTAGTCAAATAGTTTCTGAAAAGTTGAATACAAACTGAACGTGAAACATACCTTTGACAGTTCAGGCGATACCCGCTTGTACCAATCTAACAAGCATGTGCGCACAAGATCGTCTACCAGATTTGATTCATGTGATCTGGCCTATGCCCAAAAAAGTCTACACATACACCTTTCTAGCGCATATGACAAGGCTTAGTGATGGCGCTCAACTGGTGACTTGTCTTGTTGAGCGCGTGACCAAAAAAATTAGATGGGTTCATTTTTATGGAAATAACTAAATAGCATCTGACCACATTCGAATTTGCGCAATTAGGTGGAACGGATCAATTTCAAGTAATCTGTAGCTTCTCTTGGTAGCTAATCACTTGGCAATGACCCACAACCGATGAAGCTGAATTGCGCTGTTTTTCGTCGGACAAAATAGCACCTTTCTCCATCGACCAAACTAGGCACTATGAGGTTAGTTTTTCAGTTGATAAGTCTAACTCTCATGTTGCCAATCGGTAGCTACAGCTGTGATGACATTAGCAGAACAGATGTCTTCGTCTGTGAATATCAAAATGTTTTCCTAAACAGTTAGTCAATTCGATGAAGCAGGATAGCAGCTTAGTTCACCACTGTCACCGACTACGAAGCATATCCAAATGAATGATCAAGAGAAAACGGGAAAATCAGTAAACGACGAACAGGGTTTATCCGGTTGCATGCATGCTGCCCTCATGCGATCAGTCAAGGTGATCAAAAACGGAACAACCGTTCAAGAAGATCAAGAACTATCATCCAGCTAGGCTTTGCAAGAGGCTAACGGAAGACAAGCTCCATTCCAGCAAACTTCGTCCACAAGCATTGTCAGAATACGGGCAATCAATAATTAGAACGGTTACACAACATAACGCATGTATTCACAAAAAGAAAGCGACTCTGCGTACTGTGCACAGTTCAGCCACGTGCCATTCACATACTACAGGCAAGAATTGTGTGCGTAAACGTATTCCCAAAAGACGTTTCATCTACTTTGGACTGATCGTAAACGACCAAAGCCAGTCCAACATAAACCAGCTGCCTTTATAAACTATAGTTTCCTAACCTTCTCCCTATATGAAAAAAATCGATCAGAGGTCCAACAGATGGCGGTTGATCTCTGCGTGATTGCTTTTAACCCTATCATACTAAACACACCATCCCAACCCGATATCCCAGTTTATCTCTTGATTTCTCAATACTTTCACACTTGACGTCAAAAATAACGTCAAAATAACGTACAACTCACTTAAGGTAAGGTCATCTATGTAATTGCAAAGTTCAAAAGCTACCTTTCAGGGTAAAACGGGTCCAGGTTGGATGCAATATTCCAAAAGAGAACTGTGCGAGTGATCAATAACCTCTTACAACAGGGATATTAGAATAGTAAACGAGGTCATAACCTGGCCAAGAGAGTAAACTTTACGATGTGAATTCACACGATAATTTGTCACCGTGTAGATTCACGTACACGTTTGTCTGTATAGGTCCCATGATAACCATCCAATTAGTAGGTGGTATGAGGAATCTATCGTCAAACAAATGAAGTATAGCGGTACTGCTGACATGCGTACGATGTACACCTACCTGAACCACCTTTTCGCTAATTTGTTTGAGTAAATTATCAAGGCATAGTTTGTCGGTTTTAAACACTGCTGAAGTGATTTGATTAATCTAACCATCGCGACTGTGAATCAAAGCCCCGAATTCAACACTGCACGGAAGTGCGATCATCTTGAACGACAACTCTTGTACTTCCAAGATCGAAATAACAAATTTTGTTAATCGGCGAAAGGCCGGGAGGAACAAAAACAAAGCTATCAAGTAAACGCATCCCAATTCAATTTCAGACAGCCCATACGACTTGTAAGTGACGATTAACATGCTCACCTGAATGCCATTAACTAACGTTGTCGACGATTTCGATAGTCCACGTGATACTTTACGAAAAAATATCATTGCGGCTCGTGGACCCCGAAGAGTCTTGTGGGTAGTTGTGGACACAATATCGCAGTATTCGAATGGGGATGGGTGAAGACCGGCAGCAACAAGACCACTGATGTGAGCCTAAAGAAACAAACCAGCTCGTGAATGAGATAGTACAACGGATCACAATCAGCAGCAGCAGCATCACAGACAATAATACATCAGGAGTTACATCGATACTCACCTGTCAAACAACCACTCAGAGATGGACAACCCTTATTAAAAATTTAGAAAGTGGAACGGATGGCAGCTAATTATTCACACATTTAACACCGGGTGCCTACTCCATTGCAAATAAACAGTTCAATTGAGGGTGGAAGAAAGCTAGCATCCACGAAGTATGAAATGCGAAGTGAGACAATACAATAATTCATTCGCTCCTAGTAGCCATGTGTTTGAACATAAAGTGGTGTGGCCCGAGCCACTCCTCACCGAAACAGTGACGTCCAATAAGCTAGAGGGAAGATTTAACAAGGACACAAATAGAAAAAACAGGACTAAGAAAAATCAAGAACGATCTAAGCAGATACATCATTGACTGTAGCATTGCGTCTCGGACGGCATTTCTGACGAGTGATGTGAATAGTCATGAGGTCCCCCAAACCAAGAAAAGGTCACCCGGCCACTCTGCTCAACGTAATACTGACGGACTTCATACCTCGCGATCACGTCGTTGGTTGGCCATTACGCGGTTTCACCCAAATGTTGGTCACCTCAATAAAAATCGTCCGACATAATGAACGGTCCGCTGGAATGCGGAGTACATGACCCAGTCAACTCAGACTGTACATTTGTATTGGTTAACTGACTTATACTGCATCCTTAGCGTTTCGAAATGCACGTTGACGAACGGTCACGCTGCTCACGCGATCATTCTACGTGGTGTGAACTAATTGGCAGACAACGGTGATCGAACACACCAAACTCTGTTGACATCCTCGTCGTGAACGAGTTGCGTCTTCGAGATAGGCAGCGGCGTAGAATGCACACAAACATCATATGCCTTTGCCTTGGGAGACAACTGAACGTCTTTTTGACATCTTAGATGATACACGTTAGCAAAAGCAGCTCGTGCCTTTACAACTCTCGCTATTCCATCAACAATACTGCAAGCTGAAGGTAACATACCACACAAGTACGTGGAGCAATCCATAGTCTCAAACGTACTTCTTGTATATTTGGTTAGCACAACCAATTTAAAAACCATCAAATTACTCTGATAACTGATTCTTGGCGCGTGTGGCCCTGAGCTTCAGTGGCGAAACGATAACAAACACAAAAAGATGTCATCGACGGAATCATCTTGACTAAACTGATATTCAATGACTCTCTGACACTTGAAGTGCATCATCGACAGTTGAAAGCAAAAAAAGCCCAATGTACTTAACTGATGGGTACTATCAATAACTAACGTTCTGTATCATCAATTTACGAAATAGCTAGTGGGCATAATCAAGCCAGCCAAGTCAAAACGGATCGGATACGGTCTAAAAGACGCGTCATGTATCATGGGAACTATTTGGGGCGTCAACGTCAGGGTTGAAGCAATGGCCTTCTCTTCATCAATGTTTCGATTGATAAATTTATCAACATTATCCGCTAAGAATAGAATGGGAGTGGAATTATCTTTAAATGATACTTTCGGGCTATTCAGGTTATGTAGATGGATTGTTCAGTACTCAGTTAATGACACATTCTATATATAGATACAAGGCATTGTGACGGGCAATCCACCGGGATCGGCTGCCATAGGTATACTCGTTGGCAAACTAGAGCAATTTCAGATGAATTTGAAAAAGCGGTTTGACGACGTGATGAATAATTGTTTTCGATCCCTATTTCTTATACCAACATGACTGAAGAGGTTTTCTCAGCACGTCATTAAACAGATCAGAAAATTCATGAAGTGATCGGTAGCGTGCGATATCACGAAATCGAATACAACAATTCAACCAACTGACTAGACGTGGACCGGACGTTGACCAAGTGTTACGTCACAAGGTCAGGGTCAAAGGTCGGCATGTGGCTAAGGTGGTTGTGGACACAGAGGTTGCATGGATCGAACAAATATCTTGTGAAGGTATAGGCTAGAGTTGGGCAAAATGACTGCGACTGATACAGAAGTCGCCAAAATGCGCCGCCTTAGGTGGACTGATGGCAATTACGTAGACAACTCTGGATGTCTTGGTGACATTTACGCGATAATGGGTGTCGGTAAGACATGCGGCAATGGTGTCAGGTATAACCGATTATATATCTTCTGATGTTCGCTTTTGGTGTCATGTTGACGATTACCTTGCAGATTCTGTGGGGTGCTTATTGATAGGTTTTCTGAAAAAGAGTGAGAGGAAAAATGTTTGCCAAGGCATCGCTTCTGCTTCAAAGGAAATATTCCAAAGATGGTTTACACGCTATACTGACAGAATCTACAAGTGACAGGGTACCAAGTCTTCTTGTATGTTTTGTACAGCAGTATGCACTGTACTTTAGAACCGGGGCAAAATAATAGGTTCGCATTTCTAAATGCCATCCTAAAATAGCAAGATGGTTCCTTGTCGACAGGAGTGTGTCGCAAATTCACTTGGACTAGACAACATTTCACGAGTTTGCGCCGATCGCACACAAAAGTGAACTGGTTATGGCCTGGGTTCCCAAAATGCGTCGAAGCGCTGAAATGAAAAACTGAAACAATTTCAAGAAGCCTTGGGGAATAATGAATACCTCGTAATCTTCATTTGGAAATATTCTTAACCAAGGGAAGTACACTGTTGTAAACCCTCCTGAACGATACGCCGGTTCGTTCTCGATATAGTGGAGCGCTTGACAGAATTCGGATTCCCTTCCCGGCAATAATTAACACGAAAATCTCGGCCCCGAAAAGCACCGCAACTGTCCCCGTATTCGCCACCAAGACAAGCCAAAAGACGCGTACAAAAAAGACAACTCTGTTCCGCCCCAAAACGTGTGCGACCAAGGTGACAAAGTAGTTACATGAAAAGCAGTGGCCACAAGAACATTCCTGAATCATAAAAAGGTCACTTACCGAAAAGAATAGTTATTTTCACTAATGAGCACAGCGGAATAAAAAGTCTGACGGGTAACAACTAGCCAAGGTCACCTCTCGGCCGATCTGAGCAGGTCGGCTAACTAGGACAAAGTCAATCGTCTATTTTCTCAAGGACGGGGGCAGTTTTTGGACGGAAAGAAATGGACGCCCTAACATATACATCTGTGAAACTGCATCACGCAGACATGTCTTACAGATGGTACTTCAACTCTAACCAAGGATTGTTTAGAAGCTGTAATCAGACGCATATACAACACTACCGAAAACTTCCACTTATAGGAAACTACGGGTGATTCATTAGTATCGTGAAAGTACCCGGTACCTCTCTATCCGTCAACTTAAAGATAAACTGCAAAGTTAATCGCGTCTGCAATTGCCAGCAACTCAACAGAATCGGGAGACATCTACATACGTCCAGGAACATCTGCAAAAATGGTTCAATAAATCCCCGACTGACTGTACCAACAATGCGCAATTCGAAAAGGAAGTGGGCCCGACGACTGTCTTCCGAGTGATTTCCCAACTAAAAGTGAAGCACACTCCAAATGTGGGCTGTAGCCAAAAACCGCATCGCTCTGACGACGACATGACTCTTTTATGCACAATCTTTCACGCTCGTATTTCCCTCACCTTGGACATTGTTACAGAAAGCCACGCTTCAACCAACCGAATGAGTATCTGTCTGTTAATATGTAACTTGTCTTATCGTCTTCTGGGTTTCATAGCTTCAGTGTCGTTCTGCTGCAACCCAACATTAGATATTCGGCGTGTTCACAGACTCGCGATAAACATATACCGTCGAAATGTATCTATTCTACTTTCCCACTGGACGTGGTGTGTCCCAGTAGTCGATCCCTGAAAGGAGTTACTCATTCAGAACAGCGTAGACACAGCTGCGCATGACTGACCTTACACTGTTGAAATTGCTGTTCACGTACACGTTGAATCATCGTACCCGATCACAAAAACTACGTACGACGAACATCACAAAGTGATTAGATAATAACAAAACGGTGTGAGTAAAATGGCTGCTTGTAAGAACAGAAGTGAACAGCACCAACACGAGCTACTTGTGTTCAGATAAAGTGGTCATCAGTTCAGGAGACAGCGTGTATACAAAAAATGGCACTGTCTGTAATATCATGGAGGGCCTGGATGCCGATGACGCAGATGAGTATCGGGATTAGATCTGTCAGATTACATGTAAAATTTGGTAACTGAGCCAATGTAGTGTTTAAAAAGAATCAAAAAATGCGTTTCTCTTCCTTTATTCGGCCTAAACATGTCTACGTGCAATCATAGACTCAATAACACAATCATTTATACAGTATGCAAGACAAGCATGACAATCAGAAAATTTGTGAAGTCATTTGAATAAATCAGGGAAGAACAACTAGGCACACTTCAACAAAACGATAAACGAATGCAAAATCAACGAGGAGGTTGAGAAGCAAGACTTACCATGTCCGCAAACAGAATGGCTGACACAGAATCAGCGATTTTCCGGAATCGTGCATAGTCTAGCTTGCGTGAATAGGCACTTGTACCAGCGATTATGATTTTTGGACGGAAAAGCCGTGCAGACAGTTGCAGTTGATCGTAGTCTATCAGACCTGTTTGGGGATCAACTTTGTATGCCATGGATTCGAAGAAGAGTGATGTTGCGGAAACCTGTGCAAAACAGAAAGACAAGGTTGAATTCGTACAGGAAAACACACAGATCAAAACAATAATAATGAGACTCCTGTACGATTGGCCGGAAACACTATATATCACAGTTTGATTAACATTATTTGAAGGGGATCTGATAGAAAAACCAGCCACTTTTTATCCGATCCTTCGAAAAAGTTCAGCGGGAGAATGTTGGATATAAACTTATTTTTACACTTGGCAATGCCCCTGTGCAAGGGCTGAACAACAGGAGCTACGTCATTTGAGCATTACAACTGTTGGTGCCCTCCTCCTTACAGTTTATTACTCAACTCTATCTAAGTAGTAACCAGTAAGCAAACACTTCAAAATCACTTCAACATTCATCCTAGCTGGAACGTTTTCTCAAACTATGTTGGCGGAACGGTCTTCCTGTATCGTTCAAATCCCACCTGGTCTATTCATCAAACATCACCAGTGCAGTCAATTCATGCAAACGCAGTTTAACAGTTCACAGCTTTAAACTGAACTGCCCATAAATGTAGTAGCTTCACAATGTGGTATCAAATGAAACTGATCACCTTCCAGTAACTTTTTCAGCTATGTTATTTGTATAGAAGTCATCGTTGTAGAGGAATGGCGGATAAATTACAAATCAAAGGATAGACAGCGTAAAAATTAGAATGCATGGTTTAATGAGAACTTAAGGTTTAACTATAAGGGTGTTGGGTTTGAGAACGAGAGAAAATAGTTTGGAAACTGGTTGATTAAACAGCGTCAAATTTTCGTTCTGCTTCGTACAATCGCTCGACTATTTTCCTCAAACTTTTCGCACTCTTGCGACCGCTGATTTCTAGCTCCGTTTTACTGGAACCGTCGTGCTACACACGAGACCCTTTACCATACACTTTCAGACATTCAAACCTAAAGTGTGGCTTCGATATATGTTCGACACATTTGTTGTTTTACCCCGTACTCAGTTTGACCAATTCTACAGCTGTTTGAATAACATAATAGATGGAATAGCCTTCATACGTGAAGAGGAAGAAAATTCACGCCTAGCGTTTCTCGATGTATCGGCCATAGGAAAACCTAATGGCAAGCTGGAAGCTATTGTCTATCGTAAACCGACAGCAACTGACGTCATTCTCAGGTTCGATAGCAATCATCCAGCCAGTCAACTTAAAAGCTGTAAGCGAATATTATTTAGACGTGCAGACACGCGCTGTAGTTCAACTGAACTCAGGAGACAAGAACGAAAGTACCTGTTCAAACTGTTCACTTCTAATGGGCACCCCAGCAGCTTCATAAAGGCATTTGTCAGGGGGTTCATAAGAAGTGAACGTACAGAACCCAAAACGCGAATGACAGTGCATATATTCAAGGCAGATCTGAAGCAGCACAGAGGATGCTCCAACCACTAGGCATCCAAATATCACACAAGTCAAACTCAACACTCCGTCCAGTTTCGGTAAACGCTAAGGATCGTGTAGAACCATACGAACAGTCTGGCGTAGTCTACGGGATTCCATGTCTGGAGTGTGACCAACAGTATGTGGGAGAGACAGGCCAACAGCTTCGAACAAGCGTGAACGGACACACATTGGTGATGCGACGAGCCGACCCGAGATCACAAATGTGGCACGACTGCGCAGACACAGGTCACGAGGTCAACATAGATCATGCGAAAGTGGTCGCACGAGCAAAGATGAAAGGGGAACGACTTGTACTAGAGACTCTCTATTCGCGCAATTCGTTCAATCGACACGTAGATATAGACAGCCACTACGTCAGCATCGTTGACACTGAAACGAACAACGAGCGAAGACAGACCGACAGGCGAACACGATGAACGGCAGAACAATCACATTCCAACACATTTATTTGTTTGATAACGGACCCTAGTGTGGATTTGAAACGTCACAATAAATCGTTCACTACTTAGTGTTTGCCCTTCTTAATACTTCAAATATATATATACTTATGTATGGTTAATTACAATTTGTTACATGCCAACACCCGCACATAATTACACAGAACAAACAACTCCAACTAATTTCATCAGCGACGACCATCCGTCGTTCACAGCTACTAGCATTTCGTTAACCCCTTACTTGTAACAGTCGCTGACCTCAACAGCCGACTTCAAGTACGACCTGGTCAGAGCATGGTGTAACAGTATGAATGTTGGTGGTGCGAGTGTTTTTGGATCACATACTACGTCGATATTTTTGCAGTAAAACAAGAAATTCAATCAGCTGTGGATCAGCAGGTTGATGAAAGACTTGAACAATAGCCACGTAATTAACAACTTTATAAATAATACAAAAGAATAAACCAGATTCTCATCACAAACCAAAAAAATCCGTGTGATGTGGCAAACACAGTCCAAAGATACGACTCCCGACGGGTGTATTACTAAGGCAACCCTGATAGCAATTGATGTGCGCGCCTGCACTTTACCTGTGACGATTGTTGCGAAACATCTCTATTACTGTGTATCGTGACAGCGCCGACAAAATACCTCTCCGGACAGCAGAGAAGTGAAATTTTATTGTGGAGCAGCAAAACGATTCATAAGATCACATATGAGTAACAATGGTACTGAGTAAAGTCATCGAATCAATAGGTGAGTCTGCTGTAGTGCAAACAGGAGAAAACGGGAAAAAGCGTCCACACCTAAAGAATCACATGATTCACGTATCTTGGGAGAACGCACTAAAAATAAATGTGGAATCGAACAGCCTTTCAAGAATTGATTTGCGCACTGAATCGATGTAACGGTTCTGTTGGTGCATTGTTGAATGATGAATGGACCACAGGTCGTTAGTGCCGTACCCACAAATATAACATTCTCATTAATCACATCCGTATTACATTTTTTGACAAACCGACGTACTGACAGACGTAGGTGGAGCAATCATCCTACACAAACTGGTCAGGTTATAAAATCAAAGTGAATTGGAAAGAGTGGGGAAAAAACTGACCTTTCGGCCGGTGGAAGATTGAAAACCATGGGTTAGGTGACCACCATCAGGTAGATCTAGACCCATAATGCGGCCATGTGGACCGGCTAGTGCGGTGTACACCGCAAAATTTGCGGGGGATCCACTGTACGGCTGCACATTTACACCCCATTCAGATGGGTTGAGCCCGTACAGAGCCAGTGCCCGGGACTGACACAAAGATTCCATCGCATCCACAAATTCATTTCCGCCGTAGTACCTAGAAAACAATTAGAATAATGCAGATATGTACGAAAATGGTTGTCTTACAGTTTGAGTATAACGTTAATTACTAATAACAGTACAGTTTCATCATTCAGAGGTCAACGGAACTGGCATACGCCTTGACGCCATGCTAACTGGTAACACAATTTCATGCAAATTACCTCCTATGAACTTGTGAAAACGTTAACTAGCAGGGTGAGGGAATCTTTCTGGACCAAATAATCAACTCAAAGAGTAGCATTGCATTCCGAATGCTCCGCCTACTAACAAGTGGGTAAAATGTAGACAGACCAAGGAAACCGATATTAGCACATGCAAAAGACTACATCAGTGACCTAATAGAGCATTTGGTTGAAACAGGTGCAAGCCCTAGTCTACGAGACTGTATAGACATGACCGAAATAAGTCCTGTGCTAAAAAAAGAAACCCGCACAGCCAAGTAATTACGAGGTTTTTAAATTTATGTTTATGTTTTTATGTCCTGTAACCCGATGGATAAAACTCGGATGCCGAAAGCCATTAGGCTGTGTGAGACAAGTATGATAACAAGACTGGCTGTTAATTACATGGAAACAAATGCCCGCTCCAGTTACCGAGAACGCTTCTGCTGACTACGTTCAGGAAGACCGACAAAAACTCGATCGCGCATAACTCAATATGAGCCTTGTCGTGTAGAAACATACAAACGTAAGTTAGTCAACCGTAAACAGTACCGCTACAAACGGCTCGAGCTCCAAAGCAAAACTATGCGTTTGACAGCCGGTGGAAACATAGACAAACTTATGAAACTTTCATATGGTAATATTCAAAACTGAATATCGTTAAAGTGTGATCACTTTTTTCGCGTTTGGGTGGAATTTCGGGCTGAGAAGCTTTAACAAACCCGGTAATTAACTTTACACCCAATACGATTGTACATGATAGGACGTACACCAATTCACTAAATTGTAACTCCCAGCAGAATGCCACGTACCACTGATCCTAATATAGATGGTGACCGAAAATGGGAGGCGAGTTCGGTGCCGAAAAATACGGAAAATTGGTACGTAGGAAGTAAGACTGTAGATAAGTCAGTTTCAAAAAATAATTATGATATCAGATTTAGTCTCGATCAGTTGACTAAGCGTTGTCCAAGGTCCCACCGCGTGAATCAATGCTGAGGTAACCTAAATCGACCAGTCATATGATCCGCCGATACGAGGCACACGTTCACATAAGCATCAGCGAGCAATGTACACCGACTGTTGACCCGAACACATATTCCCATTGTCTAGCGGGACAATCATTGCGCAAAGTTATTCATACATATCCATGCCAGCCGAACCAATTGCCTCTGGAAGAGCACCTTGCCAGAAAACGTTCAAATAGAGCATAGTGAGATACGGTATAGTAACCTGTTGAAGACAAGATTTCGTGCAGATTGTATGATATTACCGAAGGTTTTTGGCTCTGTAGCCCACAAAAACTTGGTAGTTCATGGAGAAAAATGGCATGAATGTATGGAAGTATTATAACCATCAGCAAACCTCAAAGAATGAAATAAAGGAAGCAAGCTACGAATCCATCTGGATGACACTGTACGTCTGACTCCATTTAGTATATCAAGAAATACTGAGGTCTTCAATCGACAAATAACACCAAAGATCACAGTACTTTATTTCAGTTATGACTATGAGTTAAACGGAATAAACGAAATGGGATTATTTCACTATTGCCAATTTACTTACTAGCTGTAGATGAATATGGCTCGTCATCCACCCATTGGCACGAAGTCCGGTTTCTGCACAAAAAGGTTGCTGACCCCCACTCTGGTTCTGTTTACTACACAAAAAACAGCCTAGTTGTTCTACCTCAAACAAGTGATACTAATACGAGCACGTTCCATCCCTCACCTTTACCCAAATAATATAAAGGAGACAAAAGCCAATCGTAGAGCCAGCATCAAAGAAAACGGCATCTAATAAGTGATTATAGCGGCAACGTTTCACGTAGCCTTTCTACCCGAAACATGCAGGCTGCACGGTCGACTTAATCCTACAATGTGTGCTTGGCATTTTTGAAGTACACAAGCCGCTACCTCAGAGCTGAAACGAGTCTACAATTAACTTTCTTTATTGCAGACAGTTTAACTGAAAATATGCCATCAACACCACGTTGCTTTTGTCATCCTTCACCATGTGACCTCTGAAGGGCAGCTAGTTGTCACCGAAAAAGTATACTGCTAGTGTTATACATCAATTTTAAGACCTCGAGAACTTGACCCGTATGTGATGAGGATAGTAACAAGCCTAGAGCGTTTGCATTTTTTCGGTGCCGTTGAGCAGCTCATGTTACGTGATACGATGGCATGAACGAAGCGGTAGTGTGACAGCGATATCCCACTACACCGTCATATAATAGTACGCATGCCTTAAACAAACACTCTATACGACAGCATAGTGCACAGCACAGTGTCCGCAGACTTTGCCAACTGTTGGACACAATCGCGCTGTGCTCAGATAAATACATAATGAGGAACCATCAAAACCCCGGGCCCCTCGCTAAATAACGTCGATAGATGTCGACCAGGGACCTCGTGATTACACAAGAAACTGGTTTGGTTCGCGTTTTCTCCGTCAGGTTTGACCTACTTCTAAATTCTTGCCTGTAATAGCAGTGAGTCACTAGGTAGGGCCATACCGGTTGGTCGATTTGTCCATGGCTCGTCAGGCTGCCTTTTATTCAATGAACAAACCATCTTCTGTCACAACGAGACTGGACCTTGACGCGGTGTGACGGCTTGCGAATCTCGATGACCTATTGGGCTAAACTGGCCGATGTGGCCACCACGCTGACAGAGTCACTCATACCAGGCAGGCCAAAAAGTAAAGGTCTGACGAACCAGTCTCCTAGTCCTCCAGGTTGAGGGTTGAAAGAAGGTTGGCATCTTCTTCCGAAAAACGTACCAGTTCTGGTACACTGCCATTCACCCGCTGCCGTGCGGTATAGACTTTTTAACCAAAGGTTTTGGGTGAGAATCCTAATCGTTCTCCTGTCTAGGGTCTGGGCGCCCTGGCAGCATATCAGCCCACACACAATCATAAATAATCATAACACAGGTAATTCCATACTGCATCGGCTGTCTCGCAGTATAAACCGGGTCGCCCTATATGCTGCATACAGCAGGGTGGATAGGTGAAAACATCCCTGTCCTATCCAATTTAGTTCTCAGACCTTTCCCGACATCCATTTCTGATAACTGCTCTACAGGTTCCACAACAGATGTAGCTAATCATAGTAACACTGGGCCAGTAAGTTCCGTCTCTTGCCATTCAGCTTGAGGCCTCCCTGGTTCCTTGCTTAGACCGTGAATGCGAATTACTACGTGCTTTCAACGTTCACACACACTTTGCAGACAACCGAGCTGTAAGTGAAAGTCAGGCGTCATCAGCAAGACAGTTTCCTTAAGGTTTACTTTGCCCTACCCCACTTGACAGACAATTCGGACAAACAACGACGACATTCACGCCACTGAGCTCGATTAGCCGCCATCTAATCTAACGTCTCCAGCCACCGACTCTGTGAGTCACGAGGAACTCAGCTCGGGAGACGAACCCGATCTACAGTGACCAACCATTTCGTGAGCGATTTCATTCGTCTACACCAGGTCATCGTCTGTCCACCTCGCACCTTACGCCAATCGGCCGCAGCGTCCGCAAACAGTGCTCGGTGGTCAAACATCTGAAGACGGTGAACGTCTTCTATCCTGAACGGTCATGTTTCGTTGCCGTAAAGCAATACAGCCCTCACTGTTGTCTGACATACGCGACCCTTAAGCTTGAGAGAAACCTCTCTGTCGCCATGTGTCTCAGATTAGCGAACACCGCCTTATCATTGGAAATACGCGCCTCTATTTCATTCTCTACACCTCCGCCGCCGCCGCTGATGCAGCTTCCCGGATATACAAACCGGTCAACAACCTCCATGACTTCATTATCTAACATTAAATCTACGTAATCAGCAAGCTTGCAGAAGTACTTTGCATTTTTAGGCTACAAAGTGCATTCCGAAGTACTTAGCAGGACGCGAAATGGCGTTCAGCGTTGCTTGTGTCGCTTGAAAGTTGTCAAACAGCAACACGTTATCGTCAGCATAATCAAGATAAGTCAGTCCTTCACCAGGTAGGAGGTCCACACCAGCAACAGTTGTTTGTTGCAGACAGTCCTACATTATTTCGTCCATGACGAAATTAAACAAAAATGGTGAATGGCAATTTGTTGGCCGGCGGTTTACACGACGCTGCTCCAAAATTTGACGAAGGGTGGAAATGTGATCTACACATCCCCGGCCAGGACGAAACCCTGCCTATTCTTCTCTAATGCTTAACACCCGAACTGCAGTGAGTCGACGAAGTATAATGGAGGCCAGAACCCTTGAAATGAATGGAGTCAAATTAATTCCCCTGTGCTAATACCCTTTTTGAATATAGGAACTATTATCGAGTGACCCCAGCAGGGAGGGATGGTCTCTGTCGTCCACACAAGTTGAAACAGCTGAGTTAAGACCTCGACTAACACCCATCCACCTTCTTTAAAAAGTACTGGCACTAGATCATCTGGACCAGCGGCCTTATTACGAGTGAGAACCGAGATGCAATTGCGAACCTCAATCTTAGTGAGTGGTTCCAAATCTATCGACCAGACTGCCACACTACAAGTTTGTGGCAGCAACACAATGGAAGCAGGAGGCCAGCTAAATTGACTCTCAAAGTGTTCTGCCCACCGCTCTAACCTTCTGGACTTATTATAAATTTGTGTGCCATCTGCCTCGCTGATAGCTTAACTGATAGACGGCCGCTTGGGACCAGTAGCACGGATCAACTTAAAGAGTTTGTCGGTGTTCCCTGAGGCAAACGCGGTTTCCATTTGTTTAACTTTTTTCACTAACCAAGCCTCATCATCAGCTCTTAGACTATATTTCAGCTCCCTACGGATATCTCCTACTATTATTATTATTACTATTATTAGAATTACCAGGAGTAATGTTACGTCTGGCTTCTAACAACTCTAGAGATTTCTCTGAGATCCAATTTTTGTTTAGCCCATGGGTCTCTGTGCCGCATACTACAGTACCTGCTTTCCTAATGGACTGACATTTGAGTCCAGCAGCTATCAGGATCTTCGGAGTGAGTACCACTAAGACAGCTTTCTAAGCTGGTTTGGTACTTATGCTTTACCGATGGTGAAGCCAGTTCATCAACAACTAGCCGTCGCTGTTGGTGGGGTCGTTGACCAGCAAAAGTAAGAACAAAACGACAAAATAACAATGCATGATCTGAATCCAAGTATGTGCTCCAATAAGAACGACAGTCTTGAATGCAACCACACCACCTGTAACTAACAGTTTTGTGGTCTGTCTGAGACCAGGCCTGATTCGAAGCAGGCGGGCACCAAGTATAGCAATAACGTGCACGATGCCTAAAACTAGTGCTGGATAAAAACAGTTTATGCTCAGCGCACAACTGCAACAATCGCCCACCATTATCTAACCAATGTGACGCTATCCCAAACATGTCACCTAAACGAGATTCGGCCTCACCTGAGCATTCTTATGTCCGGCCAGAACGAATATATCAAAGCCACGTGTCAACCGAAAGAGAGCGGTCAGATCCGAGTAAAATGCGTCCCTGACGCCAACGTCACTACAGTCAGTAAGAGCGTAAGCATACACAATGAATAAATTTCTGAAAATCTTGCGTCTACAGCTAGCCTTAACGGAACCTGCCAAGCGGATAGCACAAGGTCTACTGTTAACAGGAATCCAGTCTATCAGTGCGGTTGCGGTCGTCGAGCTAAGGACTATACCTACTCCAGCCTGACCTGTAACGGCGGCTCTAGAGTCATCCGAAGTGTATAACCAGTATCAGGTAGACAATGCGGGTGATGTTAGTTCCATACGTTGACTACTATCTTGGATTCTAGTCTCTGAGGTACAGCAGACATCGACATGTAATGAGTCTAACGTTCCTGCAAGAGCTGTCTGTTTATAGCGAAAAGACGTCCAGTAGAACACAGTCTTTATTATCAAACGCGTTAGTTGCCATTCTATGTGTGCGCTTACGTTTTCGAACCACAATTCCAGTCCACAAGACCCACCGGTTTACTTGTGTGATTCGATCCGGTCGAGCGATTACTCATCCGGTCGCCCCTGTTCTCGGCCATCCGATCGTTGAGGGTTTGTGGACGTGCCTCCCTGCCACATTAAGGTATTCCGCCGGGTGTTGGAATACTCGTACCTCCGGATTGACAATCCACCACATGTTGACCTATCCGTTTTAGAGTGCCAGCGTTGTAAGCACGTAGTAATTCGCATTCACGGTCTAAGCAAGGAACCAGGGAGGCCTCAAGCTGAATGGCAAGAGACGGAACTTACTGGCCCAGTGTTACT
>LUCH01002582.1:72724-84663 GCA_013368495.1 Paragonimus heterotremus
AGATTCGCAAGCCGTCACACCGCGTCAAGGTCCAGTCTCGTTGTGAATACTCTAGACGTCATGCGCCGGTAGGAAAATCCCACATTTATTTGTGAGTAAACCTCTTGCTTACAGAAGCAACAGCCACAACAGCAGTTCGTCTGCTTTTACATCATCACTAATTACGTTGACCAATCACTGACAATTTCTTCCATGACTAACACGGCGACTGGTAGACTGAGTCACGATGTTAGCTGATACTCCCAACGACTATCATTTACTCATGTGCACAAAGCGCGTCCACAGACTTGTTCATTATTTACAAATCAGTCATAAAACGGTAACAACACAACCAACCAAGGAAACCTAATGACATCTACGTGAATTTGTAGATAATCAAGTGTTTTCAATAAATTAGTTCACAAAATAAAACTTTGGTGGAAACTTTAAGAGAACGTTAATTGAGTCTAACATCAATCAAATAATTTATGTTGATAAGACGGAACATACATGTGTACAGAATAAAAATAAGGTACTTGAAAGTTACCGTTGCAGTAACGATGACGACAATTTTTGGAATGTGATCCACCGTTCATGATGGATATATGACGCAAACCAGGTTAATAACAGCGAAACTATCTATGCAGCCAGTTGGATGTATATTCAGATATGGGAATATTCATTTCTGTTTGGTTGCAATATACCGTAAATGTTCTTTGCTAATGCAGGTTAATCGGTGGCAACAGCCCAACTCGCAAAACCAGAGAATAGCTTCAAGCTACAGGACGCATAAAACTTGATCAATTACGGTCAGAATGTAGCCTAAGAAGTCGTACACCGACCCACTATACACGCACATAATTGTGGACGGTAAATTAAAGTGTGGATAACTAGTCTAACATTTAATACGTGTTTTCTAACAGCCACAAAAGATTCACCGGCTTTCTTGTCAATCATTGGCAAAGTCCAAGCGAGTCGACCGTTCAGTTCAAAAGCAAAATACTCACCTAGCCCCGACCTGTCCCTCAGAATACTTGTTATGAAAACAGGAGGATAAAGTCTGAAGCACTGCTCGGCTGACAAAGTTTTCAGAAGCTATTAACTCTAAGCCTTCAAACTGCCTTTTCCGTTCTGCCTGGCATAATTTCATGATCTCCGGATCGACTTCACATAAATCCATCCTATAGGAGTGTCCAAACCAAAAGGCTGAAAAGAATAAGAAAACCGTTTACACTGTCCCACATATTGATGGGGTATCATACAATTACAAGTATGGGATTTTGACCGGCAGAATCAGGGGATATTCAGTTGAAATTCGGGAGAACAGTTACACTTGATGAACATAAGAGAGCGTTTGTCTTACAAAACAAAAATATTATTTGCATAGCTACGGTAGCATGGACAATGGACTCATCATCACAGACAGAAACACATCAGTGGTTCTCGCTGGTGCTTAGTTGCCAGACAACCATGACAAAAAAAGCAGACCCTGTAAAGAAAGAAGAGGATAGAAGGGGAAGGGAAGGGACCGAATTACTAAAAATAACTGTCTGTATTCAGTCACTCAACATCTGGAAGCCAACACCTTGTATTCCGAACTATTTGACAGAGCGCAAGATACAGTCTGTGCTGTTTGAAGATGGTCAAACAACATCTTGTCGTCAGCATAATCAGGATCAGTCAGTCATCTACCAGGCAGGAGGCTCTGATTACATAGATTTAATGTTAGATAATGAAGTCATGGAAGTTATTGACAGGTTTGTATATCCGGGAAGCTGCATCAGCGGCGGCGGCGGAGGTGTAGAGAATGAAATAGAGGCGCGTATTTCCAATGATAAGGCGGTGTTCGCTAATCTGAGACACATGGCGACAGAGAGGTTTCTCTCAAGCTTAAGGGTCGCGTATATCAGACAACAGTGAGGGCTGTATTACTTTACGGCAACGAAACATGACCGTTCAGGATAGAAGACGTTCACCGTCTTCAGGTGTTTGACCACCGAGCACTGTTTGCGGACGCTGCGGCCGATTGGCGTAAGGTGCGAGGTGGACAGACGATGACCTGGTGTAGACGAATGAAATCGCTCACGAAATGGTTGGTCACTGTAGATCGGGTTCGTCTCCCGAGCTGAGTTCCTCGTGACTCACAGAGTCGGTGGCTGGAGACGTTAGATTAGATGGCGGCTAATCGAGCTCAGTGGCGTGAATGTCGTCGTTGTTTGTCCGAATTGTCTGTCAAGTGGGGTAGGGCAAAGTAAACCTTAAGGAAACTGTCTTGCTGATGACGCCTGACTTTCACTTATAACTTGGTTGATTGTTGGTAATATGTAGGCACCTTGATGTTGAATGTTTGAATATGGACGTAAGTATTTTTGGTAGCTGGATCCCTTCTCATCTCCTTATTTTTTTTCCCTTCCACTACAGGGCTTGCTTTTTTCCTTCGTGGTTGTGTGACAGTTAAACATCAGTGAGAACCACTGATGTATTGTTGTTTATGATGATGAGGATCCGAACATGTAAAAAGCTGAATGATGAACAGCAAAAACGAGACAATGAGACGAATTACGATGGCTGATCTCGATGTGTCCGGACACCATCATGCGAACAAAAGAACGCGCGTAGTCAGTATGTGTAAACGTGATATATGGGTATTTATTCTGGATAATCTCGCAGATGGCTTTTTAAAAATAGTAACTTTAAACGAGAAGTGATTAAATTGACAGCCGTTACAGGCCTTGAAAACTGTGTACATTTTTTTTTACTTTCCTCAATGGGAATTTCAATGATACGCAAAACGCTGGGAAACGGATTGCAAGAAACTTTACCAACCACTTTGTCTACTCTTGATGATGGGTAAGTGTCCAGATAAGTAAATCAATGGATAACCTGCCTTTAGTTGATGATCAGTCCCTTCTTTGCAGTTCGATCGAAGCAGCCAGTGTATGGGGACCTGAGAGACCTCGATGGCCCAATAATGCCTTCTTACGGTAGCCCTGAGAACTCTAAACTGATGTAAGCTTCACCTTCAGTATTGTTGTCTAGAATTGGTGCTGTCAGCCTGCAACCTACAACGAAGAACTGCGATCCAAGAAGCAATGATGCCACAAAAATGTAAAACGATGACTTTCTGTTTTAACAGGTTTCTGCACTCTGATTCAATCTAGGGAGAAAATTCTGATAAGTTTGCAAGAACGGAATAACGTTCGTGGGTCAGAAGTATTTTCACGCTTAGGCCACACAAAAAACTGCACACAATTACTGCTTTTCAGACATGTGAAAGCCTGCAAAATGAACTGGAATCTTACCATATCATTGACTGACAACACTCTCCAGAACGGAACTTGCAGTGTTAATTCGTCTACAACACCATCACGTTAACAATAGCAATTATAACAACATCAGCTTAACAGCCAGGGGATGCAGCTGTGATGACAGACGACAGGCGGTTAGGAACAAATGCAATATGACTGAATTCATTTGAATTAAATGCCTTTTTAAGATCTCCCCATATACCACATAGGTTGTAAATCGCTTTCTTTGCTAAAAACTTGTGGGTGATGGCCACACCTGCAAAAATAGCATGTGCACTTCACGAACACAAGCAGTTAATGTTCCGCTAAAGTACACGGGAGAGTTGACTCCCATCACTTTCGGGCTGCGCATGGTGACGCTGAACATTGCAGACAGCGCAACAGAGGAACGACCGTGATTAACGTCGCGCCAATCCAAGCGACTTCGTCTCACTAACCTAACGTTTTATATCTGACCATCAACCATCAAATCATCGACGACGTACTCAGTAAAAGATTACTTCGACAGTGCTTGGCACTCAAGTTGCAATTCATTGGGAAAGCTAACACCTTCAGTAATATTTGACTCGAGTTTACAAGTACTTAACAAATAGCGTGCAAAAATGCTTCCTTTGGTTGAATGTAGATGGAAACAAAGGTGAGGATGGCAGCATCGTAGTGAAGTCAATCGAGGATGTAACCATGAATTAAGGGTGGAATGTAATCGGTTAGTTTTTAGTGAAGCCGGCTGAGGTGTAGCAACACAAATGAGGTTTGCGAAAGTTTAGCATCAACAGCACCAAACAACAACAGATAACGATGAATGCAGACCACAGTCAAAATGCTCCGATCAAAAAATTCCTCTGAACCGTATTTGTCAGGAGAGTAAATTGTTGTAAACGAAAGGATGCAAAAGTGCAGACTATCAGTACCTTGGGCGAAATAAGCGAGAATTCATAAACCAGACTTGACTCATTGTGTTAACATTTGTTTACAACCCGTTAGTGTGGATGTATAGAGTCAACCTCAACTGACAGGCCACTAGGCCAAACGGATGGGCACCGGATCGCAATACCACTGCCTGGCTTATTCTTCGTCCATCACGGTTTTTAAAAGAGGGTCTGGAATTATTGCAACGATAAAAAAACATTCCTCGTGTAAGCAAACGTGTATTTTGTATAAGACCGCCATTTAAGTGCCGCGTTGGGAATTTCCGACGAACGATTACTAAAATTATCACTGGCCTGAGGCGTCATACAACAGGTTCTAGTCAGGTCAACTTCGAAGACTCTGTGACGACCTGGATCTTGCACCTTTTTTTCACTACAGAATTTACGAAACGGTTCTTCTCCGCGACGATTGGCAACGAGGTCATATCACGCAGCTTTACACACCCTGTCTTCAGAAGACTAGTCGTCAAGTTTGGTTCTTGTCAATTATGTAGGTGCTGGAAAGACCCGTTAGCGGATATCGTGATGTGTGGCACCAATGTTTACTTTAAAGTACCACTAGATGGTCACGTGAAATTTGGTTTTACCTGTAAGTTCACTTTTCGCATGGCGTTTGATGTGATTCATAAGGGTGGTGCTACATCTTACCCTTAATGAGTGTCTTCCTGATCGACAAACACCAGATGGAAAACAGGAAAAACGAACTGACTGATTGTGATTTTTTTTAGCCTCCTGTAATAGATTATCCATTAGTACATGTCACAGACAGTTTTACTGCATGTTGTCGGCCTCCCGTTTCAACTTCCATAGCATAAACGTTAGATGAATAAGGTCTAATTTTGGGGGTAACAGCCCCTCACTATTCAATCCCGGTTGACCACTTGCTTGTCAAGTACACAATTTATTCACCCAACAATTTGAGATGGAACGCTTCCTGCGAACGAATCCTTTGACTGGGATCTAAGCTGTACATCTTCGAAACAGTGAAAACATTGGTGCCGCACTTTTACTAACTTCCTAGCTGCCGTGGAAGTTGCTGAAACCGATACTCTAGAAACTCGCAGCAACTGAAGACAATACAGATCGTACGACTTTCAGAGACGCCATTTCAACATTCGAGAATACATAAGTGAAACCATCAGACGAAGTTTTTGTTTATCACCTTCTGGCAAAATGCAACCAAAAAATGGACAGAATTTTGATCAGTTTCTTCAAAAGTTCAAGTTACTGACCAAGGATTGCAACTTTAGATCGGTTACTGCCGAACAACATCAAAATGGTGTTACTCGGGACAAGCTCATCAATGGAATGCAGTCTAACAGTACATGTTAACAGCTTCTGGAAAACAGGTCACTTGGCCCATAATCTGCTTCTGAACAGGGTTAACTTTTCGAGACGACCTATCAACAGCCCCATTCATTTTAAACAGCTCTCTTCTTCTGCTCCGCTTCAGATTCAAATCCCGAAGCACTTTCTGAGTATGTCTCCTTTGCAACCTCCTAGGGAAAACGTATCAGCAGCTGTCGTAGCAAACGCTACTTTTGGGGGTCATGATCGACATCCACGTTTCAAATGTCCTGCGAGAGACGCGATATGCACGCGGTGTGGAAAAAGAGGTCATTACCAAAACGTGTTAATCAGTGATACCATTCAGGAACACTACGTCAGTTGGTAAACTACTACCCTCCTCTGTGAATGCCGCAGCGGCTCCATTCTGTCCCTCGATGTCATAGAGATATCAGTAAACTAAATACCTTTGCCACCCTTACTGGATACCGGAAGCTCTGACAGCCACATCTCAAGCTCTACAGTCCAGAAATACCGGTACAGGATTGAAAAGTCGTGCAACACAATAACTAGAGTTTCTACCAGACTAACCAGTCGTACACAGTCACTGTTGTGTTGGTATAAGTTACAAAAAGTGTTACGATAACCTATTCAAGTTTAACCTACGCACCGATGTACTTCTTTGCCATGAAAAACTTCACGAAAAAAGTTGAAATCCTTTTTGACGATGAGAAACTATCGTTTTGTTTACGCAATTTGTTTGCAGTCCGCATCGAACCCCCCACATTGTGTAAAAGTTTCGTATCCGAATGCAAACCCATAGTAACCAGATCACGTCATTCGGCAGGAGACAAAAGGTTCATTCGATCAGAAATCGAGAATCTTTTGGAAGACCGTTATACTGAGCGGTCGTTTTCCTCCTGGCATGCACAGGTATTGATAAGTGTAAACGAATCGCACAAAAAACGAATGTTGGAAGATTACGGTCAGACTAGTAATCGACATATTCAACCTGACGCCTATCTCCTGTCAAAGATCAATGAGGTGGTTGAGAACATCTCTCAGTATTCCACCTTCAGCGACCTGGATTTATAGTGCTCATAGAATACTTATCAAGAGGAAAAATAGTACACTGTCTCCGAAGCGTTTCCAAAGAGTAACAAACTTATCAAATTACGAAGAACGAACGTAGATGACAATAAGTATCGAGGGTCACAATAAAAACCTGACAAGATTTCTTGGAGTTGCCAAAAAGCATGGCCCAAAATTAAAAGTATTATCGTAGCTCGAAAAATGAAGCTATTGGGGTAATGTTATGCACTTGTATCTTTTCATTTGTCTATATTATTCGTCGCTCATCACGTTCCCTATTTTGCATTGCAGCTATATGGCTTGTTTACAAGTTGAATGAAGCCTATCGTTCTGGAAACTCACATTATTCCTTAGTAACAGTCTATTGAACGTACGTGTCAAATCATCACAAGTAGGAAGTTTTGAATTGATTAATCAGGCTAGATCCGGAAAGACTGCAACAACCCTGTAACTTACCGTTACCACGAGACATCGAGTCACAACGTGCTGAGATCGTTAGCCTACTAGTTTCGGTGGATCACTCATTCTCCCGCAAAATTAATCCGCTGGTTAAAAATGGTACTTACCCTCTGCCACACGATGTCAGCGTATCATTTGAGTCGCTCTAAAAAGACTTGAAAAAAGCAGTGGTCACCGCTGCTAACTACCAACCACCTTTAGTTGTGAAGGCTGATGCTCCGGATACCTCCGTCATTGCAACTTTAGCAACGAATGGCAGACCCGTGGTGTCTTTCTCCAGAATGTTGTCACTGAGCGAACGACGTCGTTCGTCTTTCAAGAAGGAGGCCTACGCTATAATTGAGATCGTCAGTGGAGGGATCGTTGCAGGGGAACCTACTTCCAATTAATTAACGATCAGAAACCTGTCGCCTTTGTGTATGATATTCAGCGCCATGGGAAGAGTAAGAACGACGAAATTCAACGATGGCGTCTCGAGCTTTTGTGCTACAGCTTTGATGTCACGTATCGCCCAGAGGAAGAAAACCAAGCCGCCGATGCACTATTCTTCACGCACTATGTACCACTGACTCATTATTTCTTTGAGGGAGTTACATGACTTATTGTCATTCAGATGTTGTTAGGATGTTGCATCTCATACGTAACAGAAACTTACCCTATTCAGTTGGGGAGGCAGAATCTGTCGTTTCGCGCTGTTCGATATGCACGAAGCTAAAGCAGAGATTCTAAACTCCACCAAATGGTACTCTAATTGAGGCGACGGTATCCTTCGAAAGAATGTCGACTTTGAATGCACCCTTCATCATCATCATAGACAGCAATACATCAGTGGTTCACATTCATGCTTAACTGTCACAACCACGAGGGAAAACAACAAACCCTGTTCAGAAATAAAGAGAAAATGAGGGGGTACTCTTTCATCCATTACTGATAACAGTGAGTTACTAACGATCAGTAAAGAATACTGCAGCTTTCCTTCTGCGTTTCCCCGTTCAGGTACGAAGAGCATCCGCCGTCATCAATTGCTTCTGCTAGCTATTCCGACATCCGGTATGCCCTCTTACATGCACTCAGATCGAGGCCTTGTTTTTATGTCTAAGGAACTGAACCTTCTTGAATAATAAATGACTGGCCGTCAGTTGGACCCAGGCTTACAAGTCCCAAGCAAACGGATCGGTCGAGAGATTGAACGGTACACACTGGTGGGAGATACTGCTCGTGACGAGATCAAGAGGTGTATTGAAGTCATTTAAAACTTGCGTTGCTGGACGCTTTACATTCCGTACATTCTCTCTTGTGAACAGCAGCGAACACAACCCCAAACGAACGATTTTCTTTCAAAACCGAAAGTAAACTTTCGGCTTCTCCTCACCAAGCTGACTCACTGTTCCAGGACCGGTCTTAGCTCAACGTCATTCAAGATCTTCAAAGTATAATATTTTAGTTGATGAGGTTGACACTCGAGTGCAATCCGTGAAATACTCACGCCCATTTTCCCAAACGGAAAGAAAATACACTGGCCACCCGTTACCTAGCTCCGAAAGGACAGTTTGCGCAGTCATCTCTTGATTATGTCTGCCTCTATGACGACCCCAGCTCAGATTCTTTTGATGAAACCCAACGCTCAAATCACCTCGAACCTGATGTGACACCCGAAATGCAGAAAGATGCGGTTCAACAAGAGGTAAAAACTGTGGAATCCCTTCCTAAACCTCACATCGAAAGTATCGACAGACCAGATGTAACATCACTGTTAGATGAACAGCACCGAGCTCGCGCACACAATCTGAGAAACAGATAGGCCTGACCCTACTCTCGCACCTATTCCTGACAGCATTTCCCTTGCTTCTACTTTTGACCGTCATATTCACCCTTACTTGCAAAAGCATTTTGTGTGCATCCATTCCAGACGTCGCCATCACCTATCCCCCTTTCTATTTTCAAAACATTATCCGCAAAACATTTCCCAAACGAATCAGAGCAGCCGGAGAGAATGTAATAAATGACCTAACAATATACATCATCAACTGATTTTTCTTCTGTAGTGACCGGTGATCGTGTGGCTTCTCTAAGGATCCCGGCTGCAACCGTGTTTTCCTGCTTGTCTGTTCTGTACGCATGATTCTATGTACGCCTGCAACAGGAGGCCTGATACGAACTCAGTGCCACTTTCTTCAGTCGTGCAACTAATTGCACGCAGTGAATGCTTGCCGCTTTCTTAACGACTCATTTATTATTTCATTCTCCAAGGTCGTTTAACCTGAACATATTCGAGCGTTGTTTAACGCACTCGAAGGTTCCACGCACTTTTCGCTTGGCGCGCTTTTGAGTGCCGTCCAGTGGGCTGTAGCCCATCTCGCACTTCTCTTCTTTTCCTCTTGGTTGCTGCCGTTGGTCCCAGACTAGGCTAGAACTAACTACTTATCATATTTCCAAATACATGCTGGAAATAAACGGTTTGTTTCCAAACCCTGCTGTGTTCTCTAGTTCAATGCCTGTTGGGACTACGTTACGATTGCTCTTCAGGAAAGGCGTATTTAATTGTTAGTGGACGAGGGTCCAGCGCATACCCACTTGTCCACTACACTTCTCCCTTCTCAGTTCCCGTAACACAGCTACTAGATGAACAAAGCCTAATTCCCAGACAACAACTCTTCACTACGCAACCTCGGTTGACAGTCTAATTGTCGATTACGTAACACCTTCAACTTCAAATCCGCGTACCAAGCCAGTCAATCCATGTGAATTTCACCACAGCACAGTCTGGGAGTATATTAAGTACTACATAATAAGCGAGTGAAGTCTGAACAGTAATGTGATTGTTCTAGAACGACAATTTATATGGATCCAAATTGCATTAAATTTCCGGCCTCAGTAGAATTACACCACAAAATCGCGAGTGAGACAAAAATAACAGGGCGGAGTTCGTCCTAAGAACTGTAAGAAGCGGAACGACTGTGTCCAACAAAATGGATCCCAGAACTTTAATGAGCCTTAAAAGAGGCAAAAGTAATGTGATCTCATTTGCTGATAAAGGGGCGGGTCGCTTTTATTACAAAGACCACGGATGATATATAGAAAACAAGTCATCACACAATACAAATACCCACAAAGTTCGAAAATGAAGTCAGAAACACTTCGGAACGTTTGGAAAAAGAACACACCAGAAGAGCCTAGTGCGACAGGATATGCCCTGAAGATTTCACAATAACCTGCTTGTATGGTCCATGACAAACTCGAAGATCCGAAATACCTCCCCGTCTCAAAGTAACGCTACCTGCAACAACATCCTGCAGACTAACAAAGGGACTCTCGAAAAGATTGAAGCACTGTATACTATAACCAAATCAATCAATCCATTCGTCTGAGCAACTTTCGCGGAAATCTACCAAACCACAGCTCTAAAGGATGATATCCTGATATCCCTTGGTGTGACTGCATTAATCGTCCCAATGGAAACGTCGCTGGTAAACTGAACGTTGGCGGCACTAATATGAAGAAATCGGGGACGTTGAAGCTTAACGGGGCCAGTCGAACAAACACACCGCAATTACCGTCTCTTTTTGGCGACTACAATAAACAGTTGTGATGGTCGCAACTCACTGCACACTTGTGATTGTTGCTTTTCAACCTACTTTTCTGAGTCCGTACCAACTACCGCAAGGACACCAATCACTTGATTTCTTCTGGAGCAAATATAACCGTGAGGTCCATGATTTTAGACACAAAACAGTCTACCAAAGAAAAGCGTACTAGTTCTAGTCCAAGGGCATGTCGAGATTCTGCCCTGAGAGGTTTTAACTTGAGGAAAGCCAACCGAACGACCTTCGATAGGGACATAAGCCTGAACCACAAGGTCTACATTAGCGTTTGCTGAACGTTCAATGCATTTTCCCAGAGACCACGCGCACTGTTCTAGAAAGTTATGAATTAGTTTTATCCTCTGACACGTTTGCAACGACCAATAAAAGAATTCTTAATGGCACACTGTACAACGTGAACGAGATGTTAAGAAAACATTGTGTGGCTTCCAAAAAACAAGAGTGAATCCTATTTACGTTTCACTGGATATACTGTAATGCAAAGAAGTCACCCGACTAGTTTGGCTACGCAGATTCATCAAATGTCCGTAGAAGTATACCCGAACAAGTTGACTGTAGCCGACGTCCTCCGTACGGATATTACTGACGGATTGCAGTTTGATGCGTGAACTGGGTGTAGCGACTCAATGATGGAACCCACGAACCGTCCTAAGACACTTCACCCGGTCCAAACCCAGGTAGCACGACCGACCATTGACCGTCTTACGAGTGAATATAGAGTGTGGCTTTCAAAATTGGAGCCCCGGGTCAAGAGGGCTACACAGCACTGAGTCGGGTGAAATACCAGGAAACAACCAACTCGACGACTTCAGTGACTTATACATGGGTTGGAAGGTGGGGGCCCAAATCAACCGGATTCAGTCGGTTCGTCTGTTCCGATATCCAGCAGTCCTGAAAGACAGTCATTGAAAACGGGATGTGATACTGCTCTTAGAGGTTACACACAGTACCAAAAGCGGAGTAAAATACGAATCTAACATTTTTCAGTGAATGGGTATCAAACAACATCCCCCAAAGGAAAATCCACCACATCCGAAACCCCACCAACTGGAAACACGTGCAGCGTCGATCCCTTTAAACAAAGACTAACATTTCAGTTTACTCTCCAGGATAATGCAGCTGGAGCTAGAAGAATGCAGTTTCGAATGGCTTGTGTGATCGTGTTACCCTATGATCTTGTTTTTCTGTTGACCGGGTAAGTTGAAAACTGACACAGATTTCATTTAGACAATGGTTCAATGGTTCAATGGGTTGTAAACGGAAGTAGGAAGCTGGAGCTTTTG
>LUCH01002583.1:0-18506 GCA_013368495.1 Paragonimus heterotremus
AAAACCAAAAGAGTTATCGGTTTAATAATGAACATCAGCACAACATACAATACTTTTTTTTCCATATCCGTTCCGTTTATTGTTCGGAAGCACATGGTCGTTAATTCATTTCCAGTTGCTGCGACCACTCTTGTCTAGGTTTGAGCAACCTGACAGTATGCAACTCACTTGCGACCTGGTTATATGACTGGACTACAAATGTTTTCTAGCCTAAAGTTGACAACTGTTACTCTTTCCTGATTAATGTTTTTGTCAGTAATCATCGTTTTTGACGAAACCTTGTTATTTTCAGTCGTTTTTCACTAGTAGGTCAACAAACTTCGTACACATCTTCTATACCAGTCGATCACATTCTCGATACAGCTTGTGCTGATCTGTATCTGGTCCCGGTGGTAAACGCTACAACCGGTTGACGGCAGGCGATAGCAACGGCTGAATTCGGTTTATTTGTGTGGCGAGCCTTCGAGGCGCGCCTATCCGCATGACACTATGGCTACGCCCCGGCAAGACACCTACTTTAAAACCGTATGTAGGACATTTTCGTGACAGCACTACCGTTCTGCAAAGGAGTGCGAGCACACGCACATTGCATTATGACCCGTAAAGGCGTCTGCGTGACGTAGAACGCATGCAGGTCCTAATATATTGTCCCCATCTCACACATCCGAAGTTAGCTCAGCGACGTGTGCTCATTTTTTAAAATTCGACATGCTTGCTCGTCCTGTTAGTTGGACTTGGTACGCTTTTGAATTGACGGCTCACACGTCATTCGGTTTTCATGACTGTAACACTGATGCTGTAAAGCTCAACGACCACGCGCTCAAGCACCGGATTTCTATCACTGTACCCATCGATTGAAACTGATGAGAAACGATAACCAAAAACTGAAGTGATGGAACGTGATCGTAAACAATAACCATATGTCAAAGAAAGGCGACTAGAAATTGAAATATAGCGATCATTATCCATACAGAGGTTGTTTTTACGGGAGAAGCGGTAGATCGTCTTCGTTCTCAAAATGTGGTTCACTTCCGAACCGTCGCCTAGTCTGCTCGTAGCGTGTCTTTCTCAAACCTTCCACTAGTCCAATCCAGCTTGGACACGAACTTCTGATGACCCAAATTCAAACTCCCCGGTATCGACGTGTTGATAATGCAGTGTCTATCTATGGTGTTATGGTCAACAGAAAAACTTCATACACACCCTAGAATGTTATTGGTTCAATTACGGCATACTCCATTCTGCACAATTACGTGATCAGAGATCTGACGAACGATCCACAGGTAACCACGCTCACTGTTGCCAGGTTCGATATGGCAACAAACGATTATTACACTTTTTGCCAGTGCACATACTGATATACCCCTGAAACGTAACCCGGCAAGAGCGGAGTGTAAAAACTTGTCCTGCGCTGTAATCGTCAGGTCATTTCCACATATCCCCAACTTCACTGTGGATTCCCATCTGTCACAGACTTGTCTAAGTATCCCACTGTGGCCTTCAGATTGAGCACTCAACGAAGAATTCTGCACCTTGTTCGTAGACTTCAAAACTACCAAGTAGCACATAACCAGTCAACTGTTTACCATAGCAGTGCGCATTTAACCTGATCGGTGTTGATTTCGCTGTTGCATTCTTGGATAATATTTTGTTTGTTCCACACCTCCACCGATTCATTTTATGAGATGCATGACATTCAAATCCACTAAAGCTGAACCGTCGAAAATTTCTCCATATGATACACCTAAAATCATAGTGAGCGATAATGACACGCAGTTCATATCGCCCACTTACATCGAGCCATCTGCTATAAACCTTGTGAACACCTTCAGACGGTTACTTATTAAGGCAGATGGCGGTGAATCGGTAAGTAAATTACTGCTGACATTTCTATTAACTTTTCACCTGACATCAAACTACTGCGGACTTGACGATCAGCCAACCTATTCTTTGAGCGAAAACCATGCAGTCCCAAGTGTAGTGGGTTCAGAGCTACGCTTATCTCACTGTACGGTTCTGACCTGGATGTGGCCTGTGTGCAGTCAATTTCTACTATGCCAAATCGAGGTGGACATAGAAAACCAAGCGGAGATTTCATGTGCGAAATGGGAGTTTCTGGGCAAACGCAACAAGCAACTTGTGTTGTCCGTTCTGTTGTGTGGTTGAAAAAAACTAAATCTCGCTTGATTATTTTCTGAGCACTCACAGCCTGGCCAGTTTACAACCTTCTTCGGCTCCACTTCGTTAACCTGACGGACCTCGTCGGCTGGTCAAGCGTCTACCTCTGAACCAGGTTAATCGTCTGTACAATGTAATGTTCGGGGAGGGCGGTTCAAGGTGACGTTGCATATAAGCATAAACATTTCATTCCACTGATTATCAGCCACAGTTCATGGGATGCAGTCAATCTGTACACGGTTGAGGGCGTCCGTTTTGGATTGGCCTGTCACAGTGACCGAAGCCAAAGAATGCCTGCACATAACACTCACCACAAACGGCTTGCTCTGTACCATTTGCGGTTCCACTCACAAACCACGTAACCAGTGTAACCGCGAAGAAATAAGACCAGGCCGCGTGTGAGTAGGGCTTTTATGTGCGGTCGGCCGGTTCTGGTTTGCTACATAGTAGGCTAATGTGAGAATGAAACCCTTATCTTTCGGAACCAAACAATAGACAGATTAAAATGATGAAATCTAAAGTGGGAAGAAAGATCCTGAAAATATATAACAAGAAGTAGCGCATTTCAATTTGAACATCACCCACAATTGATCGCAGCTGTTGCATTCCCATAGGCTATCCAATCGGCCCCTTTCGAAAAGAAGCACTAGACTCGAGTTTCGCTCTCATTAGAGCGGGTTATCGATTGGAGTTAATAGGACAGTTACTGTTTCTCCATTTCGAGACGATCGGGCAACCTGATCATTACTCACAGGCGAAAGTGGCTGAGCGTTCACATATGATAAGCCGGACATGCCTAACGTGAGGTCAATGGTGCAGTGGTAAACACGGTTGCCTCATGAACAGCGTGTCCCTGGTTCAAGTCCCGGCAGTGGCGATGATATGCACTACTGACGAGCTCTAATGAGATCGAAACTCGAGTCTAGTGCTTCTTTTCGAAAGAGGCCGACTGAAAAGTCTATGGGAGTGCGACAGCTACGATCAATTGTGGGTGATGTTCAAATTGAAATAAACTAACCCCCCGACTACTCATAAGTAACTCATTATTGGAGTACATATGATTGTACTTCGAAAAGGATAAGGAGAGAAAAACAAGGAAATAAGGTTGGTTCGGGACACAAACAAGACACCATACAATGGACCAACGAGGCCAAAGAAAACAAGGTAGAGAACCACGACGACTCAGGTTTCTGGAAAGAAGAGCGATTGATTAAACAAACGACGGTAGTCGTTGGTTGATACGAACGGAAACAACTGACGCAAATTACTGAAGTTTAACGTACTCGTCGTCTCTTTGCTGACGGTGTGCTGTGAGTAGGTACTTTTTCGACCTAACAATTCGAGACGGTCGGCGTATTCGCTGCTGCATTTATTGTAACGAGACAGTCATATCACCATGACCTATGGTATCTGTAGTTCCTTAGCTTACCGCGCGCTTAAATTCATGGCCACGCGATTGTTGCTCACTGATCTTTGAGACGCCCGTCCGGATCGTATTTCTCCAGATCATCCGGGTCAATGCTAAATCTTCCCGAGATATTAATTCACCATTACAATGAGAAATACTTACCTGGATGACATCTTGGTATATCTGTTTTCAATCACCAGGATTTTGCTTACCTGCTTTCACCTGCTCGTACAACAGCAGCTTCGATGTCCGCCCGTCACTCATCGTACGGACGTGCCCAACCTATTAAACGTGACTGAGCACCAGTGCGGCCTCAGTATCGCCTGTGTTCACTGGTTGTGATACTTCATTGTTTGCAACCATGTTCGACCACCGAATACCCAAGATACGTCTTAGACAGTACAATTGGGAACGACTCAGATAGCGCATAGCCCGCTGACTCGATGTCCAAGTTTCACTGTCGCACTGCAGTATACACATCACTATTAAGCGGTAGACAAAGAGCTTAGTTACCATCTCTAGGTTATTTTTTCAGACACGTCTTTCAAGACATCTGAAAGCAGCACTAACCTTCGCCACATGAGCTTATAACTCGCAGTTCGCGGACACATCTGCTGATAGATTGCTACCCAAGTATTAGAAATCTTTGCAGTTGTCGACAGTGTTTCCGTTGATGCTTATTTCAGGTGCTGGTGCAGGAACAGCTCTTCTGCCTGGAGAAAGTTGACAGAAAGATGTGCTACCTATGTTGATATCCAAACCCAATTTGGATGTCGTGATCTCGAAAACTTCGGTCAGTCTTTGGAGTTCCTGTTTACCATGCAAATAGCGCACTATCGTCTGCAAACAACAGCATGCGTATTGTCGAATTACGTAGTCGAGTTTGGATACCGAACTGTCGTATATTCAACAAGCGACTATCCATGCAGTATTCAACCAACATGTCGTCCTCTGAGTTCCGAAGAGCAACTGTCATCATTGCAGTTAAACACAAACCAAATGGAGTTGGGGCTAAAACACAACGCTGTTCCACGCCATGTCAAAATCATCACGATTCGATCCACACGATTGCATCTTCGCTTTCATATCTACATACAACATTCTAATCAAACATTCTAGTCTAACCTGGACATCCAAACTCACCAAACACCGTCCACAATGTCTCATGACTCACGGAATCAAAAGCCTTGGTGAAATCCACGAAGAGGACACAGAGAAGTTGGTTGTGTTCGCGACACTTCTGGGTCTGTCGAAAAACGAACACCATGTCGATCATACTACGATTCGCCCAAAATCTCCACCGCGACTCGGAAACATCAATCTTCAAATATTTAATCGATTTAGCAGCATTCTTGCAAGCACTTTGACCGCACAGCTCATCAGACTGATGCCTCGACAACTGTCGATACTTTGCTTGCTACTCTTTCTTCCAAACAAAGGTACGATCAAGGCACTTTGGGTTTTTAAGAGACTTCTTCCCTCTCTCAGATGTAGTTAGCCATCTGGAGCAAAGCACCTTCCGAAACTTGGCCGTTGTGTAGGAAGTTTCTCTGGCAACCCTTCTTTATCTACAGCTTTTCTATTGCGCTGTTGTCTAGTAGCTTTCTGTACCCCTACCGAATCTGGATCTAGGGCAAGTGGTGCTTTTACATCCTGTTCGGTAGACTATTCACGGCCACCTAATCAATGGTTACCAACCGGTTAAATAGGCTACCGAAATGCTTGCGGCATGCTTTCATGATAACCTCCGGTTGAGTGCGTAAAAAGCCAGAGTACCCGTCAGTCACTGCTTTAGTAGACTGGACGGATAAATCAAAAGTCACCCCAAAGCGAGTCGTAAGACTTCTTAAGTTGTCGGCGGTCAGCGTAGCTCTGTATCAACTCACCTTGCTTGTTACCCCAGTCATCCTTGATCCCGCGAAACCGTTAGGCGGATTGACGACCAGCATTTCGGAACGCGGTCCTTTTGGTTTTATTGTTCTGATCTGTTATGAAGATGGCGTACTCATCATTCTTCTCTCGTATCGGGTTGGAAATATCCGCATTGTTGACATCGAACCACTCTGACCGTTTCCGACTTTTGATACGGGTCTTCTCGGTGACTCCTGCCATGATCTGTTCCTTGAGGTGTTGCCATATACCCTCGGGGGCAGTAGATACTAGGGCGTCTTTCAGAAAAACGGCAACTGCACACTGAATGACAGTCATCGTTTCAGCATTCTCCAGTCGTTTGTCATCCAATTTCTGCCGTTGTTCGAACGATCTACAATAAACAGGTTTGCATACGTGGATAAACAATTCGGTCCTGATTAGCCTATGATCTGTGTTACATTCAGCGCCGCGTATCACGCAAGTGATACGCACTTCACGATTATCGCGCTGTCGCACGATCACGTAGCCAAGCAATTCGGGATGACCGCTGCGTGAGTGAGTCCACGTTGTGACCTCGCTTGCATCCAGCTGGGATCGGGTGTTTGTGATAACCTGTCTATGAGTAGCACACAGGTGGAGCAGACGATCACCGTTATCACTGACTGGACCAATGTCATAGGATTCGAGGACTCCCGGCCAAGCTGTTGAATCGCACCCAACTCGAGCGTTAAAGCCATCCAGAACAAACAGTCAATCGCTCACCGATATCGAGTGAGTTATGGAGGACATCTGATCATAGAACTAGACCTGTGTATAATCGGCGTGACATACAGTTGGACCGTAAACACTAAAAGATGTGACAAGCGCATGGACAGGATTCGAGGGCGGTCAGCGACTGCGAAGCAGATACCGTCCGCCAGCTAACTTATTCAGTAGAATGCGTACCCAGCACCTGCTTCTCGAAGCTTACGTTGGTCTGCTATTTTGTGGGATTATTATGTTATCAGGACAGCCAGACCTGGACAGAGGAACAATTGTAGCTCACAAATAAGGTCTTTATCCCAAAAGCCTGTGCCGCAAGACAGCTATGAAGGATGGTAGTGAACTTAAATGAGTGCTGCTTTTCTAGACTGTGGGTCCGACGTCATCCAACGCCCCAACCTAGATAACCAGGGATTGTAGTTCCTCCATTTTCTACCTACTTGCCTGCGAGGTGTCAGTGACCCAACCGCTGTGGTCATCTCATCGTCCAGGCTATTAAGATGTGAGAATACACATACAATAGACTACTTATGAAGCGAAATCACAATAGACGTAACGGAATGAATCAGCATAACAAAACTTGAAAACACATGAATTGCAAATTCGGTAGTAACATACAACCGGACATACAAAACACACTGGCATCGTCGACCAGGAGATAAATCGCATTTCGTTTATCTGCTCTCCTTTGAATCTGGAAGGGCCGTAGTCCCTGTCCGCATAGCCCTCCGGATCAAAACAGCGCACAAGCCTGACTACTACTACTACTACTACTACAAGGTAACGGAGAAGATCATGACACACAGACACTACTGATCATTTTGAATGCCCTGAGAACTTAACTCACCCGTTGGCATTGATTATAATCGTCATGGTGGATGCTTCGTAGTGAAACAGCTATTACTTGTCCCAGTGCATGAGTCTGTTTACAGTGGTGCTGCGACATCCTGCAGTAAAAATCGAATTCATTTCATATAGATTGTTCCCCCAAATTTTCCGTCTTTTTTATCTCCGTTTATTCACAGTTTATTTTCAACTACTTAGTATTCTGGATGGAGCGCTTAAAGGGGGGCTTATTCTCGGTAGTAAGCTGACCAAAATTGCATATTCATACAGTATCGTTTTATTTGGCTATTCTGCATAAAATATGTGGACCATTTTTAACAGTTACAGTGATAAGACCGCCCTTCTTGGCATGTAGTTTACATCTTCGATGTGTTGTTATCAGATTGCGTTAGTGCTTTTATAAACAAGCTGCTTCAGACTTCTAATCGGTTCACTTACAAACAGCTCTGGGAATCCCTCACGTGGTTATAACTGACATGCATAAGAGGGCTCATTTGTATGTATTCGGTGCGAGCGCCTCCTATCAACTCATCACACCTAAGGAAGACAAATGACTCCAATCAACAGTCTGCAGAGCTAGCTGATCCACTGTTTGTGGGTCAGCCAGCATTGCCGAACGACGCCATTGGCGTCGGTGGTTGACGCGAGTTCGCCTGGGTAACCGGAACTTTTAGGCAAGCGTTGAGACTATAAAACTGCCGATTCACAATGCCATTACCTTTGGATCAGAATTGTTTGCCTTGATAACATGAGAAACTTCTTATCGACAATCTAAAAAGGAGTTATTTTTGCAAATACAGCATTGTGACAATAGTTCCGGTGCTGGCAAATTTAGTCAAGCTGAAAACGAATAGGGTAAAACACATCTAATCTCTCAAACATTTGAAAGAAGAGCGCAATGAACAGGCGTAGTTTGACCGACTTGCATTCTTCTCAACGCTTTTTATGTCAGCAACCACTATGCAATCAGGCACCATAAAACATCTCAGTCAAACAGGCCAGACGTAAGACAACAAAATGGTTGGCAAAATATTGTGTTCTCCTTGTTTAACCATGACATATACTATTTCCGGCCAAATTCACTTAAAACAACGCATATGGAAAAGTGAAGTAAATTTTATTTCAGTGGGTGTTAAAAGTGTCCACCTTTATTCTGCTTCATCAACGATATTCACCTAAAGCAGAACACCATAACTTTCATCAGTGTGCCTGTAGTTAGGCTACATTCCGTGAATGGCCATCCGCTACTTGGAGGCGTTGTATATGTCTCTGATTTGTAAAAACGTCTAAACCATTTTCCGCACCGTTTGACAAGTAACTCATCGTATGTCTGAACGAACTCCCGTCACTAAACTTCTCTGTGGCTAAGTTGCTGCTTGTCGTATGGAGAAACAACAGCTCACCACATTGCTGTTTTGTTAACGGTCCCTCTCACCTTCGCCTGACTAGTTCTGATTTAGTGGAGTGGTCTGCTGACAGCGGGGCAAACGGTTTGAACATCTATGGGACTGATGTCTCTCCCATTTTCTCCTGTCTGTCCAGCCTTCTAAGCTCACAAACTATGACTTCCGTTCTGTGAATTTTGAACGAAAATAAGTTCTGCGATCACTCACTATTTTCCGGATATATTTTTCTTGCTATTTAGATAACTGGATGAATCAAATAATGAAGTCAACAAATCAGAATATACAGTTTTCATTAAAAGAGCTGTTTAGTATTCTCGTCGATACATTGTCATTGGAAAATTGCTCAAAATGGAGTCCACAGTTTTCAATGAAATTGTTATTTCATTATAACATACCCCAATGGATATTTCTAACCCTTTCAGTTAGACTGAATATAATGCGGTTGTGGACTGTACGCTACGAATTACAATCTGTTACATAGGGGAAGTGTTAAAGGTGGACAGACCAGGTCACTCGATAAGCCCATCCTGATCGATCCTATATTGTGAAAATGTTGGCCCGACGACGATCGGATAGATTTAATATAAAATAGGCTGATACATCATCCTGTTGGAAATAAGGATAGTTTTGTGGTTCTGGCTTCACTCTCAGCAGGTACTTGCAGATTAATCAATTCAAATGGTTGCATTTATCATACCGTCAAAAGATGTCTTCAGCAGCCTGCTGTCTTTGATTCCAAGGCAAATGTAAACTTTGGGATGATGGCTGTAGTGCGGCAATCCTTTTGTGAATTGTAGGTTTCTCCGGACTGCTGACAACACCTTGTACAACTTCATTAAGAAAGATGCTGTCCTCTACTAACATGTATTGTCAGATAGTAACCTCTGAACCATTTAGCGAACTTCAACTGCTTCCGCTACTTGCCTTCGTTTAGGCCCATCGCTTGAAAAAAACTGTACGGATTAAATTCCAAGTATTTTATTGTGAAATCCCTAACTGTGATCATATCTCACTACGTAAGCACTCCTACCCAGTCAGTAGTGTGACGCATAACCTGTAGGTGCATCTGGTTTTCATCCGACTGCTCCCGTTTGGCCTGTACGACAAGGTTGCATCTGGTAGGACGAAATTCTAGTTAGCACGGCCCTTCGTATCAAAATCGCATTCAAGCCTGACCACCACATCAACGTAGTGGGACTACTGTTATAGTTGTGGCGTTGGTCTCTTCCGAATCAAGAAGATACGGATTACAAAGGTTACTTCAAAATATTTAAAAAAAAATATACCGGTTAACCGTGATCACCGACGTGTTATCCAATACGCTTGAAAACATTCGGTATCATTCAAAAGCCTATTGTGGCTTTGAATACAGCCAGTACTCAGAATCAGACACTACTGTCTTATTCACTGCGCTCTTGAGTGCCAAGTAGGTCTGACTCTTGAGTCATTTGCCCCTGGTAAGATCTCTTAAGAAAACCCTGTAGCCTGTTGTCTCGCAGGTCAGGCGTTTTAGTCACAGACTCGAGGTGGAGTCTGTTGTATCGTCACCTTGGTTACGCGCTCAGTCGCCTGGCCCAAACCGAGAAATCAGAAGAGATACAGTTGCACTGTTTATTGGACGAGCGGGACGGGACGAGACAAACTAAGGCCACGGAAGCTCTAGATTTATAGGACAAAACGATTACCATAGATGGTCGACAGACACAAAGCGAATCAAATGAGAGAGTCATATATGGCAGTCAGGGAACAAATCACGTTACAGGGGGCGTCAGAAGGCGACACGAGTAAAACACTGTTCAGATAGCTCGGAGGTGTTCGACCGCACACCTGCAATCTGATTGGCTGAATGGGACCATACCACCATCCACGACCATACCATCCGAGCTGGGCCCGTCGATCGATGTGGCGTGACGCGTTCTGGCTGTCTCGTTAGGAGGTGCGCCTCCTAACAGAGTCCGTCAAGTCAATCTCCTTCCGCAGCATAAACGACCGGGAAGTATCAGAGGTTATCGTTCTCCCGGCGGTGCCGTTGTTCATTCGTTACGATTTTCTATTTTGTCTCCCGGCCCAGTTTTCTGCCTTCCGTGTGTCTTCAGATGATAAGTGTCTTTTTAGCCAGGACAACTGGTAAACATTTACGCTTTTACTTTCCGCATTCTCTGTCAAGTTGGTCAGCAAGCTGCTCCGCCGACTGTTCTCTCAAGTCCGAAGCTTGATGTCTGCTGTGTGTCGGGGAAGCGAGTCTGCATTTCTAACACCGTTATCCGTTTGAGCTCATCTTTAGATAACTGCTAATCCGAGCTCTTTTCTCCCAGGGTTTCTGATGACACCGAAGCTCAATCTCATGATCAAGCTGGAGTGGGAATCGCACTAAGATCCAGAGCAGAGCAATGTTTGCCCGATTAGATTTCAGCGAACAGTCGCTTAGGCGCTGTCAGATTCGTTACATCGGTTAAAGTCCGTCAACGTAAATCAGAGAAACTTTGTATCTTCCTTATGTCGACGCATGCTCCAACGGATAGTTGTTCGGATGTTACCAAAGGTGCGTTCTGTGACGCCTCCGTTGACCTTCTGAAGTAGACTAAACGATGACATCATCGTCTTGATCAGGAGTGTGTACATAACGAGCACTGGTAACAAATCGCGGCGGCTATAAGAACTTTCTGTTATGGTCGGTTACTGCGTTTCAGACGTTCCTCCGCTGCAAGCAGAACTGGCACTGGAACTCAAATTTTCGAAATGTAGCAACTCCCTCTGATCGAATCTTCTTTTCAAAGGTGGTGGGGAGGCGCCGACATCAGAACTGATGAATCTCATCCATGTGGTTTTCGAAACTGAAGAATTACCTCGTGATTGGTGCTTATCAGCAGTATTTCCCGTTACTAAAAAGAAGAACTGAAGTTCACGCGATAACCACTGAGGCATCAGTCTAATGTCTGTTGTATCGAAGTTACTCACTGGTTCCATTCTACATCGGCTCACTAGGTCCAGAAAAAGTCAAGAAGAACAGGCAGGATTCCGGCCCATTCGTAGATGCGTTGATCACATTTTTGCTTTTGCAACGGATCTTGGAACATCGGCCCTTTTACAGGCAGCCGACGGTTGTGTTGTTTTTAGACCTAAAGGCTGCTCTAGATTCAGTTGCTCGTAACGTTCTCTGCAACTGTTTTTTGCGCATGGGGAGGCCAGGGGAATATGTGAATCTGTTAAGATCACTGCATGCCCACTCTACAAGAAGGGTCGGGGTTTACGTACAAACGTCTCGAGCGTTCATCACTCCCATTAGTATTCATCATGGGTGTCCGATTTTTTATTGTTCAATTTTATCACAGACGATATCTTGGAACTGTGAACTACAGTGATCCTGTTGTTAAGTTTCCTCTAGGCACTAAGTTGGCCAACGTAGAATATGCGGACGACGTTGTCTTACTTAGCTCCTCTGTCAAAAACATGCAAAACACGTTGGACTGAATGAAGTGTTGCTTCACTACTTGGGCACTACCACTCCTACCTTATTTGTTGCAGGCAATCTGCTTGGGACTGTGGACACTCATGTGGGTAGCACTATCTCGTCAGCCTGTACCATTACTGATGAGATATCAGTGGGGATAGCAAAGGCACTAGTTGTTTTTTTGCCAACATGCGTCATCTGTGGCGTCAAAAATACGTTCAGTTTTCGCTGAAAGGAGGGGTGTACAATGCATATATGTGCCTTCTGTTATGCTCTGTCGTCCGGAACTATGTCCTATTCGCAATGATGTCAACAGATTTGCTGTTTTACCATCGTTGTCTCCCCCAGTTAGCCCACTTCAAGTGGAGCGATCGCTTGGACAATGCGGCTGTTCGCCGGCGCGTATTCGGGAACGATCGGGATGCGCGATCAATTTTTCAACTAATCACGTTGCACAGCGTGCAATAGTTAGGTCACTTGCTGTGTATGGCAGCTGTTCGTTTACCGTGCCGGACATTATATGCTGAGACCCTCAATAGCTGGGAGAAATACGTGGTGACCTAGCATCGAACTGTTCACTAAGTATGAAGACTCACTCTAACTATTCATTTGAGTAAAGTAAGTAGATGTCGTCTGTATGGGTGCTGTCCTCGTGATCGCTCACGTTGTCTAAGATGGTAGTGTGCTGTGGTCATTGGGCTGTTTCTATTCATACTGTTTCTAGTCTTTGCGGTTAGTGTCCTTTTATTCTTATTTTTACCTTTTCAATAACGTTTTCTTCCTCTTGAATATTCTATGTCACTGTTGGGATGGGCGACGGCTCATGGCACAGTACCCCCTCTGATCAGGCATTCGCCGGATATTTTGTTGACTGGTAACAGCTGTTAAGCTAAGCTTATGGAGTTTTGTACGCATTATTAATGCAGCACTCTTGCCCATCTCCTCCGTCGTCGGTGTTTGCGTTTACTGTTGTTTTTTTCCCATCCGGACCGACATTTTCAGTTGCGCGCTTAATTGTCTACATTACCATTGTATTTCCACATGACAACGTTTGCATTCCTCGCTCGAACACCTCAACCTGAAATCCGAAGCTTTATCCATGCCAGCTACATCACCCATGTAGTGTCGCTGCTTGGCCGGTATGCAGAGATTAGCCTTTTCTATGAAGCCTAAACTTAACACTGGGACAGGCGGCATATGTCAGTAGAGTAGCAGCCAAATGCGCTCAGTGTTCGACGGTCTCAGAAAAACCTAACTATCGCATCCGGCCGAGCCTCTTATCAGACGTTTCGGAACCTAGCATAACATGGCTTCCGCTGCTTTCTCATCACATCGGTTTTGCCATTCAACAAGTGTCTGTGAGTAAGCAATAGGACTTCGGTAGTTCATCTCTGGCTTCATCCGTTACATACAATCTGTGAACATTTGATCACCGTTGTATGTCAGTTTGTCTATGTCCATACCACTTAGCGTACATCTGGTGGGCTGGTTACGTAAGCAACGCGGCAGTTCGTCAGTGCGTATTTGACATATTTGCGGGTTTACGATCGATGGCAGAGGTAATGAAAATGCACAGTTTGTGCTGGACTCACGCATTCCGTTTGCCAACAGGTCGTCTACCGCATAGCGCATTATTAAGCGGAGCTGCTTAAACGTTAAAGAGACTGTTAAGTCAGGTTTGGAGGTGCCACATTCCAGGTTAGGGATTGCACAACGACCCACACTGCTAAATAGAGCTGCTCCCCTAGCATGGTAATGTATCCCCAATGGTGTTGACTCTCTTTCCCTGGTTTTCATTGTTTTGTTTAGTTTGGTACTTATTTATTAACTTGTCATTCCGTGAACTGCTGGCCAAGCCAACATCATTTCGAACCATTTTACCCATGGATACTGGTCAAAGTTGAAGAAGTGTATGAATGTATTTGTCTTAATCCTTGTAGTCGTAACATTAGTTGCGCCTAGGTCTAACCGTGTCTCTCTCATATTCGAATGCGTTTGCTGGAAAGCTGTATTCCTCTATCACCCTCTCGTTCTTAATGATCGCTTTGACTGTTGGACACAAGTATGTTTGTAGTTATGAAGCTTCATCCTGTTGGCGTTTGTCTGGAGCACGGGAGTTTTCTTACACCTTGGGCCAACAACTCCTACTTAATGAAAATGTGAGTTTTAGAACGCGTCGTTGTTCTAACAGTTTTATTAAGCGTAGATCAAATGGTTCAGCATTCGCATTCCCAGCCCTTCATTGAGTCGGAGTATTAATGAAGTGGTGTCCCAATTGTATACATCACTCATATGCCTGAAGTTGAGTGATGCATATGTGTGATGTGTATGTCGATATCCGTTCGTCACAGTTGACAACTAACCACCGAACTTGATTACACTGGGTTAATTTCGCTAGGTTATTTGAATTTGGGACTTATCAGACAATGAAGCCTGACAGCATTGGAGATCGCCAATTGTGAATTGAACAGTTTGATAGGGACAGCAGTTATAAACGAGTTCTCGGAAGTGGGTACCCGGCGAGGACAACCAACTGAGAAGCCTGACTGTTGGTGATCATTAAAAAATTGTTTCAATCTGTTGCCTGATCGATGCTGTATAAGTTGTGCCAGTCCTCAATGTCTGTACGTACATTATGATAACGCTCAAAGCACATGATCCAGAAGCACAGAAAGCAGTTTGCTTTTGACTAATCGCCGTTGGATTGGTCAGTTAGCCCTCGTATGTAACATACTCACACGAACCGAGGTTCAGTTTACAACATCATAATAGAAGGCTTTGAGTTTGGTAAACTGGAAATCGATCATACATCTTGTTTTTCAGGGCGTTAAAGGTCTTGTAAATATTTGAGGAGCAATGTGGATAAGTGGTAGAAGTGAACTGATAGTCGCCTGCGCAAGTGTTTTTTTTTAATACTCGTTCTGAATCCCTTGATTTGTTCTGTTGGACTGCAGTCAATGCTTCACCAATCAATCAACTGTGTCATGCGAGTGAACGTTGAATTTTCTCTCCATACTCGTTCCGTTTCTACCGCTGGCTCGGTCCCAACCGAAGTTCATATTTTGACAATTGTGTCTCTTTTAAGTTGAAGAATCTGCGAAACTGCTTAATAGTAACACAATGTCCGGTGGTGGCGTTGGTTAATTCCAATGTGAACAGCGTGAGAAGTCCTGCTTGGGCGACCAGTCTTCTTTATCATTTGGTGGGTTCCACATGACACATTGAGATTAGTGAGTAACTGAATCCAAATGGGGAATTTCTGAGTTCTCAGCGTGACTTCGTAGCTCAGCCGGCAGGGTACTTACCTTCTCGGGGCGTTCTGTTCTTGTCGCCAGTTCGACTTCAGTGAAAGTCCCGTTTTTTACAGTTGGATCTCTTCTAAATTTACCGTTTCGTTGAATATACTCTGCTCGGCAGTCCAACAGGTTCAAGCCGAGTCCTTTGCTGAGTAAGATAAGTCTATCCCCATGTTTGCTCAGGTTTTATACTTTCTACAGAAATTCATACATCTTTTCCAACACTTTATCATGATTAGGAATTCAGAGGGAGGATGGTGGGCACTTTGTGGTCGTCGGTGTGTGGGATCGTGGCAAGGCTTTTTTTTTAATGTATCCGAATTTTTGCCATCATGTGATGATTAAAATGAGATTCGGTCGTTAGTTTACATCACAGTTGTGTATCGCTGCGGTTTTCTGCGAACTTGTTTTTCTTTCCATTTAATTGCAATCTTATATTTGTCCTTGACCTCTCCCTCTCATCTGAAGAATACTGCTACGGTGGACATCCGTTGAACTACTCAGGTATTTTCGCGTTGGTCCCACAGGACACCGAAGTCCTCGGACCGAACTACTCGCACAAGTAAGTCTATACAATCGAACGTGTTTATTTAGATTACGGCACTTCCATCTCCGTTTGCTACGTTCATTTTATCAGTTCTCTACTGTGTTTATCATTCGTTTGTTAGTTATTGGTGATTCGATGTAATCCCATGTGTATAACTGCAAATAATTTTGTTAGTCAATGTTAACGCGCTTGACTCCTTTTCATTTCGAAGGCAGTGAGTTATCTGGACGACAGCTTCGTAAACTGGAGTCCACGACTCACCACTCGGGGATCATACGAAAGTTTTGTGTTTGTTTAAAATGTGCGTGAACATCTCCCTAGAATAAACTGTCAGGCTTCTTTGGATTGTTCGTATGCACTTTATCGTTGTCCGTTAAGGCCAGCCGCGGTAAATGTCAAATGAGGGCACACATAGATGTGTGCGTCACGTGCTTACCATCCCTTATCAAACCGATCAATCAGTTTGCTCTCACGTGCTTTATGGTCGCATGCAAGACTGTTATTTGTGTTCCACTTGACTGTATCGAGCATGTTATGGCATTCACTCGGTGACCTGATTGAGCGTCATCTTCGTGGCCATTTGGCAACTTGCAGTCTCCTACCTTCTACATTGTTAGCGCAATCGTGTTCAACTGGATTGTAGCCACCACTTCAGCTTCATCGTCAAACGAGGGACATAGTTAGTTCATCTCAACACCTAACGGTACACCCGCAGCAAAAGAACTGTTCAAAGAAGGGCGAAAATGCGGAGACGAGATATAGATGCAAACGTAATGAAACAAATGTTACAGCCAACCAACCGATACACCACTTGTGCATAGAGCATTTCGGAGCACTCTAAGGGGAAAAAATATAGTTTTGCTGAAATTCACTTCAATGCTTCAACTTATTCTGGTTTGGACATGAATACTAGACTGGGAGCTCGAGTTTGCCGAATTGAAACTATAGTGACCCCCCTTTATGAATAGCCATAAGTTCATGTGCCACTTCAGAAGTGTACGTATTTTCCAGTTTTATGCAATCTTCAGAAAGATTTTCCATCCACCTCATAAGAAAGATGCTCACACTACATGAGAGCTTCAGAAAAGGATGAACGTTTTCACTATACTATTAAAGTCTTCTACCTGTGCGTTGGGGTGAAGATCTACTCTATTTTCTGGGGGTCGCCTAGATTGAATTGATTCTAACAGAAGTTGCTTTCACCAATTTCTACAGCTCTCTATTCGCATAACAAATATATCACCATTGTAACATATTCACATATATATCCGTAAATCCGCCTTAAAAAAGACTGTTCCTCGGAGCGTTTTGAGTAACCAGCTCTAACACGTTCATTCCTAAAACCCCAAAACCTTGACGTACTTAACTGAACATCAGTGATCAAAGATTTGTATCCGGGTGATTATGCGATTGATACACTTTAAAATAATGCTAAATCTCTTCTGTTCTCTTCCAGTTCATGTTCTGAATTTCGTGAATCAGCATGTTGTCAAACCGGTTACGAATGCAGACGATGTGGAGACACAAACGATATCGACCTTAAAACGGTGGATGTTGAAATATTTGAAATGAATCAGCTAGGAGAAACACTTAGAGTGCGGTGCACATAGCATAAAGACAAAATCAAAGGAAGAAACTAAGCCAATAAGATAAAAAAATTTACTGCAACCGGTCACTGATTTCTTGATAGTGTTGGGTTAACCGTCTCACGAAACTATGCATAAAGAGCAAGTTTGTAACGTTGTGTCACAACCGCTTCGGCAAAAGACGAATTGTTCGTTGGCTGGACGGTGCAGCATACAAATGGCGTCCTTAACTTGATCACTTTGTTCTATATCTTTCTGGTGTCATTTGATGAAGCTTTGGACAGTATGGACGTTGTTGTTGTCTTATCTGTTTGGAATGTTCTCTGAACTGTGTTTCTTTATGTCTGTGTAATAGTTCGCATCGACCAACGACTACCGTCATTTGGAACTCAACCTCTCCCCTTTTCAGAAACCTGGATATCTGTGGTCTTCTACTTTTCCTTTGTTTTAGCGTTGTTTGTTTGCTTTGCGATGAATGTTTTGTCAGTTTCCTTCCAGTCCAACCTTGCATTTTGTTTGTCCTCCATATCCCATCTATAGTGCACTAACATGTACTCCTTTAGTGGACTATATCTTGCCATGTTTCTGAAAAGAGGAGCGGAGTAGTTGTCAAACGACCTGGTCGACCTTGGTCGATGCAATCATTAACAAAAAATACCGATTGACTTACCTGTCCCAAACACACTCGTCGTCTCTTTTCAGAAATTTGAGTGTCTGCGGTCTTCTACCCAGTTTTTTGCTTAAGCTTTGTTGGTGTATTGTATGATGAATGGGTTGCCTGTTCTTTTCGTGGTCCAATCTGAATTTTGCTTTCCATCCTTATCCTCTCTAGGATGCACTAACATGCACTCATGTGGCGAAATACTTCTTGTATTACAGTTTACATATCTTTCTTCACAGTTCAGATCTTGTCATTGCAGTCTCTCTTTATTTTCCGAAAGAAGGATTTACTTTTCCTGCTAGCCATTCAATTAGCTAACCACCATTGGCCGGCTGGACACAAAGGCTTCACTCACACACCTACTGGTCTTATTCCTTCGGATTTACACCGGATACGCAGTGCAGCGCAAGCCACTTGGGGTGATGGTTTAAAGCGTAGGCGTCCTTTGGCTTTGGTCACTGTGGCAGGATAATCCGTTTCGGATGCCACCAAC
>LUCH01002583.1:21228-33277 GCA_013368495.1 Paragonimus heterotremus
AGCCTGTCAAGGCCCACGGTTCAAGTGGGCACTTGATTGCAGCGTGATATTGAATTGATTGACCTGATTAACCACCCGTTCCCGTTCACCCTCTTTAATGATTCCCCTGTGAAATTCGTGATATAAATGTGATGTATTTAGCCTGATGATGAATCACTGAAAACGAGCTTGTTCGCTACACAGTATTTTTCACGACTAAATATATTACCCTGTCCAAATGGGCCTCCGATGTACTATTTCCATAACAGATCCATTTCAGTTTGTAGTTATTTTCACAGCTATGAAGGTAAGCTTATCCTCTTCTAGAACTGCTTCAGTGAATTGAATGTTTGAATACAGTTTGTTGAATCTGGCACCGAACTGGTTAGCATGTTGTCAATGTATGGTCTATGGAGGTTTGTAGAACGTATTGGTGTTTCCGGCTGTTGTTCTAGATATAACATAAAAACGTCATCGGTTGCGGACTTCCCATTAACTTGTCGATAAAATTTGATTGTAGATGGAAGCCGAATACTTATTACAAACAAGTATTAAAATTTTGTAGATTCTATTTTACGGTGAGAGTTTCTGCGTTTTGTTTCTAAGTCAAGATTAATGTATATCACTCTAGTTAACCGACGTTTGTAGTAGGTGATTGTACACCAATTGTGTAGGCACTTTCAACTTCAGCTCTCTTAGATAATCAACAAATGAAAATGTTCCCTTTTAGCTATGTTGTGCAATATAGGGACTTAGTGATTGAAGCAACCGAATTAGTCATTGGATTAGTTTACAGATGGGTAATATCGACATCGGGGGGTATACCCAGTTTATGAACTGTTAGCAAACCGTACGTCCTAGGCATCTGGGATCTTCTTGGTATAAGTTCATAGCAGGTCGCTCTCTCTCAGATTACAGCGACAATCGCCGACCTATTTCCATTCAGGCAGTTATTCCGTACTGGTTAGTTCCTCAGTATAATGTTGCTTGGTATGTAAAAGCGTATGGGATTTTATCGGTATAACCCGTCTTCAGCCAGCTCCTCTCGAAAGGAAGCATTGCACTCCCGTTTCTTACTTGTCTAAACTCTCCAACAGTGCGTATCATTGCTACGGCCGGCATCTGACCTTATGTCCTCTATTGCCATTATGATGCGAACCCGTTAACCACAGCCGTTGATTCAACATCAGGCCTGATTGAATATCATATAAACGTTCAAGCACGTTCGATTTTACGTAGTATTAAAGTTTTCCGATCGCCTCGAGGGGTAGAACAGTAACTGATCCGCTAACTCTAATTACTCTCCTGGCGATTATCACTTCAAATATAAATTTAAATCATAGTGTAACATACAAGCCGGCTATGTTTACTTTGATTGTCTGTTACACTCGTGGACTAAATTTAGGGCGATGTGGAGACACCGGGGGACAGCATTCTTCCGAAGTAGGGGTTCCAACAACAGTCCTGTAAAAGGAAACAACACAAACAAACATGAGCCAGAGGCCCAGTAAGCCATGCATACGACTTACACAAACGAAAACTAAAACGGCGCGGACAACACAGCAACACGCTTTGTTACACAATCCAAATTCAACCCGTACGCGCTTGTCGGTTTCGACCACACATTACAATAGCATTCATTGAATTTACTGACCAAATTCCAGTTATGAGGTCGATGATGCTCTGATCAACAAGGTTGAGTGAACAAGAGTTCATACTTTGGTGTTGGTAAGTCATGCATCAGTGACGGGCTGTAACTAGAGGTAAACTCTAGTCTAGTACTTCTTTTCAAAAAGGCTGACTAGAATATTCATCCAAATAGGGTGAAATTCAATTTAACTAAATTAAATCCTTGACTAAACATTGGATAACTTTATTTTATCCGCTCACACTGGAGTTTCTGTTCATTGACAAGCTGCCAATATTCTAGTCTTCCTACAGTTGTTCCCTTTAAGGTATGTAATTTTAACTCAACAAGCAATTTTGTTTAATTGGTGTATGAGAGAACTAGTGAGTTACAAAGACAAGCTTGGATTTGAACTAAATAGCCGCATTAACAGAGGTTGATTCTGTTGTTTCCAACTGTTCATACAAATACTAGAATTGTATCTTGATTGCAATATCTCACATATGTTGGTTTGTGAAATACAAAACTGATTCCGTTTTAATTTTGTTCGGCGAATGTGCCGGTAAGTTTCTGACGCAGTGATCGAGGGTAGGAAAGAAGATTGTTTTTATGGCTTCACGAGTGAATGACAGTTTCTACTTCTTAACATGAGACTCCGATTTTTTTCAATACTGAACAAGTAGGACATGGATCACTATTGGGAGCACATGCAGTATCTGTTTTTGAGCTGAGTGTAAGCGAGTTGATTCCAATATGGTGATTGCAACGATTACTGATTATGCTCATTCATTCGTACATCAGATAAGCTTTATAGATCGATATCACATGGTTCAGTTTGTGAGCATGTGAAACACGTTGTATCTCACATTACTGTAACTCTATTGTTAACTTTCAGAGGTAGATTCAACTGTGCATTGATATCAACTATCTTTCCAAACTGTGACTTTCCTCAAATGATTTTCAGTCACAATCGTGCTTGGAACTTACTATCATCCACATATGCAACTAACTGAATGCTTTTCATCTGTTCACAAAGATAGAAGGAGTATTTTTGTAGCGCATTCCAGATCGAACGGAGGTTCAGGGACCGAGCAACTGCTCGGCGATCACGTTTCACATCTGTAAGATGAAAGTGTTTTATCCATGGCTTTGTCGATCAACAGGCGTGCAATTAGCGGCTTAGAAAACAGGTTTATGCTATAAGGGAGGACTGATCAAGCTCATCCAACCGCTTAAAAATACACAGTCTGATGAGTGAGTCACATTGAAAAGTGCTAACCCATCGTCTACTTTGTCTTGTACTCCTCGCACCCAGATAATTAACGCAAACAACGAGATGGTCGGTCGATGACCAAATAAGTGGAAATGAGGCAGCCATTAGTGATTTGGAAACGGCGGATCGTGTCCGTCTTCTAGGCTGTGATTCGCAGAATCCATGGTTTGGGATGCTGGAAGAGGTGACAGCTAAGCAGATTCAGCAGTATGAACGTCATTGTACTGAGTCTGAGTTGCCAATAGAGTTTGTACACTTATTGAAACGAAAATCTAATGGCAGTTGTCATTCTTCTCTCACCTGCAACTCGGTTGTTTATTTGCAAGGTGTAAGCACATTGCTATTGAACGTTTTAGTTTTGGAAGTTTCAGGAATTGTTTCCTATCCTTTCCTCTTTTTTGATCCTTAAACTAAAAGGTTTTCTTCTCGGTTGTACTTCAATTAAACATTACTGTAAGCCACTCATTCATTGTTGATGGCTATGGTGCTAATGTTAAATTCGGCCAGCTTTGGACGATTTCAACTCTTCCTCCATGTGCCAGCCTCCCCTGATTGTTCTTCCATTCATGGTCATCGTTTTTGGGCCACTTCTACCTCTTTCAAGCAAGTATATTCTATTCAGCAGAATTACAGCGCATATGCACGCCGATGTGTTTTAAGGTACAATTCATCTTATCGTTCGGAAACTTTTGCGGTAATTTAGAGTCTCTGTTAACTTGTCTACACAAGACAAAAAACATCTATTGAGGATCAGTGTAAGTTTCAGGGAGTAGGGTGGGTTCATTGTTCATTTTTCATTCATAATAGACAACTCTGCTGTCCATAATCCCTCCAGATTTTGTTTCTCCCGCCTTCTATCCGCTGGTGTTTGTGGTTTTGTAAACCGGTCCATGCGTTCTGACAACGTTATTCTATTTCATTTATCTGTTCTGTACCCAATGTGTAACCTTGGTTGCGAGCAAAAATGAGTATTGTCGTTTCTACTATGTGAAACAATGCGAAATACAACTGTATTTCTTCATTGATTCTTTACCAGGAATGAGAAGAAGAGTAAACGAATTCAATGGAGAGTCATATCGTAGATAATAGCAAGTTGCTCTTTTGAGTCATACATTTAAGGATGTACTCCTGTCAGTGCTACATTGACCTTAGAAGCTGGGCCAAATTGTGCGTTCCAGTTTCTAGCTGTTCACTTGAAATAACAGACTAATGGTATGTTTTGTGTATCACAAAACAGCACGGACTGACAGCAGGCTATCTTTCTCAGTTTTGTGCCCTTCAAACCGAACTACAACCTTCTCCGTCGTTTAGTGAGTAAAGCAATGAAAGTTTGGTCTTCTGTCATTCTAAGTCAAGTACGGGAATATTTTGTTAATATATTGCTAAAAACGGGTATCTCGATCGTTTCATAAGGCAGAACACGGTCATGGCCGAACGAAGCGGTCCCGTCATTATCTACAATGGAGAATATAACCATATTCACCCGACTGTAGTCGAAGCAGCACAGCAATTAAATTACAGGCCTTATCAAACTTTGAGGCACATGCTTCTAATAGCTACGTCGCACGGTGGGTTAAGTGCACCAGCCCTTCTTACTTTGAGCGTTGAAATAAACGTCCTATCATCGACCAGTTCTTGCTCGTTTTTGTACAACGGAATGCGTTAGTCGAACAACTAGGCGTTTGCCAAGACGGAACAAAGCGTAGCATAACATCCGTTTGACCAAATCAATCCCAAGCGCAATCGTAGCATGTCTGGTTAATACGGTGTATCATGTTGACCTTACGTTGGCGTGCTTTGGTCTACAAATGTCAAGTCGACCAACCCAAACCGGATTGGCAATATATGCTAGTTATCGTTGCACCTACTGCAATCCGATTATATAATCCTTTTCTCTGTTCACACAACTAGTTTGCGTAAACCATGCAGTTACCATGGTCAAAGACCAAGCGAGCAGGTCCCATGCTCTCTCGTGATCCAGTTTCCAGTTTCGTGAGCTGACGTTCATCACGTTGCAAGTGATTGGCGCGCACTTTCCATGGTTAGGCAACTCCACTTCTCCATTCGTACACCGTATTGTTGTATCGGCACCATCCCACCGACCACTTACAACCGTGGATAAACAGACTTCGTCACTCAAAACCACCCAACTTAGTTTTAATCTGCCTTTATAATTACTGCCCTGTAACTAATTTTGTACTGATTGGACTAACCACTAGAATTCGCCAGCAAGTCTTACCGTTTACGGTCTTGGCTAAATTGGGGTTGAGTTGGACATAGCACAGCAATCAAGCCTGGGTGCCAAGCTATCAGCCTTTGTAAAGGGTGATGGTGCTGATCATCCAAAGTTTACAATTAAATGTGAAGTCTTACGTGATCTTGAGGGCTCCTATGATCCACGTGGGTGTACGCTGCTTGATGCCTCGTGTCGTGTGACAGTGCATTCGCGGTAAAAGCCGTTTCAATCACAGTTCAACCCCTAGATTACTAAGTTTATTTTTATTTATGATTCTGGTATGATTTAATCCATCTATTCTCTGTTTCGGTCTCCACAGGACCACCATTGTGATGGGTCGCACAGATTTCACTGAGTCTGACATTGCCCTCATTCTAGAAGATATGGGACCGTACTATCGAGGCGATCAGTATCATTTACTTCATCGAAATTGCAACCACTTCTCCGACGCGTTTGTACAGGCATGTTTTTCAAGCGTTGTGCTCAATTCACTTACCTTGTTCCATTATTTTTGTTACAGTTAATGTGGGCTAGTTTCCGATTTTTTCTCTCTCTATACTCTTACCTCAGTAGACTTGAGTATCGGATGTTTGACAGAGTCAGTTATAATATGGTTTGTATTTGTATAGCGCTCGAATCTGTGTTCATGGATTTCGGCTATATATCGCTCTGTTCACTACATACCTGTCGTTGTTTAATGAGACCAGTGTCATCACTTTTTGACCAGTTTTGACTGAACTAGTCCAAATATCTTAGTGTCTAGGTTACCGTGTGCTTTCAGAGAGTTCCTTCGATATCCATGCATGGTCTTTTACTAGCGTGCTAGAATTAATAGGACTACTCACCCAGTCTGTGTAACTTCATAATGTCGAACGATGGTTTCACCTGGCCTGCTTGTACGTTTTGTAATGTGATTGGACTGAAGCGGTTTCCTGATTGGAAAAGGTTCAGCCAATCGGAGTTCACACACAAGCTACTGCAGACGAAATTGTGGTCGTTCGACACCAACGACTGTCAGCTGCTACGACGAATCTGGTTGTAAAAGGTGAGGATCAAAACAAGTTGTTTGAATACGTGTCGGATTTATACAGTCGAGTTGCTCGGGGCAAGGTCATGGAACGAGCCAATCAAAACGCGAAAACGTTTGATTATTCAACTTTGATTAGTCGCGGGATTATCTTGATTATTCTTTCAGATAGACCGTGAGTCCTATCCGCTGGAAGCTTGAAAGTGTCATACTCGGGGTTCAGGTCGTTCTAAACATTCGGTTGCGTCATGCAAATCAGTTTCAGCTCACTGACGTTTTTTGAGGCATTCCCACTATTAATTGACACACCGTTGGGAATTTTGCCTGGCATTTTCGGATTCCATTAATGTACGTCGGAACCTAGCACAGTGTTACATAAACGCTGGATCGATAACTGATACAGTTGAATTCCAGACTTTATCTATACGCTCAACATCCTCCAGAAGGGGGTGTTAGGACCAAGACAAATCTGAACTATCCCAACTTGCAGATACAAATATGGTTTCCTGCGCTTACGCCATCGTTAACGTCATGCGTTGTGTCCAACCTTTTAAGACGAGTTACAACAGGCCTGATATTACGGTCTTAGTTTTTATGGGTTATGTCCTATGCCGTGCAGTTAGTTCGAGCTTTGATTATGATCTTGTGAACAAATTTGCATAGAATGCGTTTCATATAAGACGCCAGAGTATTTAATCATTTGTCGTTCCGGAAGAGTTGATATTCTTTTGTGAATAAACGTTAGGAAAATGTCAGCATGTTCAAAAAGTGGTTGATATTCTTAGATGGGAAGTATACATATTAGTTAGAACTGTGCGAAGTACTCAGCAAGCACAAGGCAGTGATCGATTTTGTAAGCTAAAGACGCCGGCTGTCCACAAATGATCGATAACGCTTTGCAACACATCAAAACTCGCAGCTTGGGAATGTTGATGTACCCTTTGGGCAACGTGAACTGAAGTGTTAAACCAAGTTTCACATAGGTTAGGATGTTTATGAGAAATAAAGCGTTTTTTTTTCATGGTGCCGAAAGATTGCGAGAACTTGAGAAGGTGCGTTTTACGTTGTTGGACTGTGGAATATAAATATATCATCTTACTTCCATCACTACGCCTATAGGAATAGTCAAGAATGTATTACCGATTCCAATCGTTATACGATGACCGACCGTTATTTTTTGTCGTCTGCATCCAAAGTGCCACAAAGACGTCGGTTCACCTGTTGTTGATTTGAAAGATCAAGTCTTGTTGGTCTGCGGAAAGGTTTGATGGAGTGAATTATAGAGAATAAGATTACGAGTGATATATTCAGTACCACACCTGTCTGTCTTGTGAACACAGACGATAAAAATGTACAGGAAAAAATAATCAATGTGGCACAGAACCAAATAACCAAAGGAATAGAAATTTAAAAAAAAAGATTAGAAAAAAATCGTCGTTTTATAGTGGTGTACTTTTATTTAATGACTTGTGGATGCTACTGCTTGAAACTATATTTGAGTAGGTCTATACATCTTTGAAGGTGTAGTCTTCGCAGTGTATAAATTTAGAAATAAATGAGTTTGGCCTACGCATCATTCGAAGTACAAATACTGGTAGTCAGTATTCTTTTGTAATTGCTGGCTGCTACCAATAACAAAATAGCTTCATTTTGGAGTTTATACAGTAGCCTATGCAGATAGCTTGATAGATGACTGTTCACAAGAAATTTTGTACGTTGACTCAAAACTAACCAATGTTTTGGTTAACATTTCGAACCAGGCCTTGTTATAACGTGCTATGATCAGATCAATCCTGCGTTATGACTCATGGATTGGCTATGTGAGCTATTCGATGCAACTAAACGCCTTACACTAGGTATTGTTGCTGTGGCAGATCGAATCAAGTTTGTTTTTGAACTTCTTTTAGGTTCCATTATTCTGGATATCGAGCATCTGCCGCTTTATCCCTTGCTATGTCCGCGGTTACATGAAAGTGTGATGTAACCACGATAACTTGATCTTCTTAGTGGTGGTCTGCTGGTCCGCTTAGGGGATCTCAAGTCGACAGTGTTGTGAATCCGATTTTTTGGTTGCTCACGTCGTCGCATTTCCACTTTCATTGGCCAGTTTATCGCTCGTAGTTGGATTTGTTTGATTCACGTTGACCTTTCGTGAACTATCATTCGTTCTTTTTGAAGATCATTATGTACGTTTCTCCACCGTTTCGAAAATATATCTCTCTGTTGAAGGAGCCGTTCACCATTCTGCTAATATGTATCTTTTGTTTATGCGACCCTCTGGACTGTAGTGTCATTTCTATAATTATGATCCACGAACTTTGTCTCCCGTCATCAATTGCCTTCGTGTCAGTCTTTTATATGCTTGGATTTTCTAATTTCCTGACATAAGCAATGAGTATCTTCACAATATTTTCATTTAATCAATAAGTTACTGTGAGCATTGGGTTTGTTGCCTTCATGGACGTTTTTATGCTGTTGTGAGCAACTGCATGATTGGACTTCATAGAGTTAAGACACTCTAACAGGAATATATACTTTTCCTCTCCCTGGAACGTGTTTCTTGTCAGAGGGAGTACTGTAGAACAGTTTATGAGCACAGCATGGCTGTTTTTTATGACAGTTTTTATTGATCTTGTCAAACCCTTCATCATTGTTCTGCATCCCACCGAAGACATCAGATATTGCTATATCCCATGTTTCCTGTTCACTCACATTGAACCGTCAACACGATCTGTTCATCCCTGATGAGACTGTTTTTACTGTGTCTGGAACTTTCGTAGTATAGTATGAACCTTCATTTTTAGTATTGTACATTTTTGTAACCTGTTATGTGTTAATCTTGTTTTTACGTATATGTTTAGACCTCGTTACCCCTACTATACGGCTGTTGGATTCACATATGAACACTATCCGTACTCTGGTTATGTTTAGGGGACCGATATTTTTTGAAAACAGTGCATCAGGGATGAAGCTAGGTGCTCATCAAGTGGCACGTTGATATTTGACTACAGTGCATGTTTCAGACTTCATAAGGATCATTGACATTATTCACTTCCACTCCCTCTAGTCAGATCGTGTTTTACCATCTATCCTTCTTCTTTCCGATTTTGCAGATTCTCTGTGGTTCTTCACTTCCCAAATGGATCAATCGATTGGCAACTGTGGGTGCCAAACTACCGTTCATCGAACGCTCCATTCCCAAAATGTGGCTGACCCCACGTCCCATCGAGGTTGGTGCACCTCGTCGAGCTCTTCCACCAGTTATCAATTTTATGAATGTTGTTCCTTTGATCATGTACAGCATATGCTAGGTTATCTTTCGTCTCTTCCTGAAATACCTGTTCACAACCACGAAGGATGAAAAACCCTATATTGGAAGAGAGAAGGAAAGAACGAGAAGGAAAAGGGACCTAACTAATAAAAATAGCTACGTCTATATTCGAACATACAACTTCAAGGCGCCTACACATTATAAACAACTGAAATTGGTATAGAGATTTTTAGACTGTGCATTCTTACAACGCAACATGACTTTGCCATTCGTATGGTCGAACATTTCACGTTGCTGCGGATTACAACATTGAAGGAGATGACCTTTTTACGGTTTTCTGCGTTAACCGGCTCTTATTTTAGACCAATGGAGTACGCGTATATTCCACTCTCCATCTATCCTCTCATATATTTTCCTCTTTGCTGGTAATTAATCTTTTACGCCCTACGTCGATGAACACGGTCCTCGTGATGTGTGTTGTGCTTACGCTACTCGGCTGATTTCGTTCTCAACACGTGCAGCGCATCGACTCACATGTTACAGCACGTGAATGCACTCGTCTTAGTTGGTAAACCTGCGATATTTTTCCGCTGCCGTTGGTCAATTTCATTTCCACGTTAGCTGAGTGTAATTCTTGTAGACGATAGATTGGAAAGTACTGGATGCAGTTGTTATTGTTTCAGGAAATGAGAAGTCTTTTACCAGGGGTTCACTATCGCTCACCTCTTAGAGATAGATGTCAGGTTGCTTCATTCCAAACGCATCTCCATGATTTGATCTACTCTTAGTCTCAATTCCCTAATATTTTTGTTCGTTCGAAGTACTGTATGCAACAATTTGGATCACTTTCTCATCAACGATCGTTGGACAGCATAACTAATCATCCTAGATGATTTCAGCAGTAGCCCTTTATACTGTGTATATTGAGAAGATTGACTGGAATGTTTAAGCACCTCAGAGTGAAAACGCTAGTTGTATAACCAAGTGTACATCTTTTGAGACCCAGAATGAATCTTTGTTGACCAAACCGGACCTATAAGATGCTCCCAACCAGGAAGGACCCCGTAGAAAGAACATTCTTGGATTGGGATACCAAAGAAACGAAACTTCCGAAGTTATAAGAAAAATATAGTTTGGGGTTTGAACCAGGCCCAATTTTGTCAGACCACACCAAGTTTGCTTACTCATTAACTTCGGGGCGGATCATTACCTCACGTAAATTCGTTTTGTCTCAGTTATCGAGCATCGTTCTGGGACGTCAAAATCTTATATCCACCGACTAAGAAACTTTGTCTGTGACTCACCCAGCAGTAGTTTTATTTCATGAACAACATCAGATCACCCCCGACCAGTTTATTATTGCTTGTGGATACTGCTACTGTTTATCTCGATGCTCGACCCTGATAATTGTGTAGTGATTGTTTGCCAGTCACGACAATCTGTGAGCGGGCTGACAAAACTTCAGCATTAGACATATGCGCGTATTCATTCTGATGTCCTTCTTTACAGTGTTCCTATTCACTTCGACTGGATTTAGTGGGATTAAAATGCTCCCCCACAAATAAAAACTTTTGCTTTTCCAGAAAAGTGTCTTGTTGAGGAAAGTACTTTATTGTGCATTCGTTATTACATTTCATGTTTTTACATTATAAGACGAATACTGCCATCGTATAGCATGCTGAGTCACGTGTTGAAGGGGCTTGACGAGATTGCCTGACTGCCCAAATCTATCAGCCAGCTGGGCAATCGAGAGAACCGAGAGTGGAACTCGCCACTGTGTTTGCAATCCAGGTTGTCAATCTGTAGCTGAAAGCTATCAAGTTGTCCAAATTTAAACTTGGGTAATCGGTGTAATTGGAATTGAACCCACTATTGTGTGTTTTTATCACTAGGGCGTCGTTATCACCGAACTATTCCAATGATCAAAGGAGTGTGCGAACGTGGACAGTGATTGTCTTTCAGTTTGGAAACTCATGTTTATATCTTGATACTTGTTCTCTCAGGAGCGCTCATTTAATAGGGTGTGATCGTTCTTTGTTGTGAGCCGCCGCTCTGAAGTGACAGTCGCCTGTTGTGGATTCCTCTTCTTTAGTATTCAGCCGTTAGTTAATACTGCCGTAGTAGATCTCTTATCGTTTGGTTGAAAAACTAGTAAATTTGGTCATGATGGCTTCTCGTATCATGTGGTGATCTGTCCCACTGAGCAGTGTTCACTCGCAACCTTTGAAAGCTTGTGTCACACCAACAGCTTTTGATGATTTGCTAACATTGCACATATAGCCTTGTACCCAAAGTGGGGTTTCATGTAATGTGCGATTGTGTTTGCAGAAGCTGGACTGATGTGATGCACATCCAAAGCGTCTTCCGTCCACTACTCGCTTAGGTTCAGTGTATCATGCTGCCCTAATTGTTTTCTTCTATTGTGTTGTGTATCTGATACGACTAGGCAGTGTGCAAACCGTATGCTTTGTTGGGCCCGTGATTCTAACAGCAAGTAGGTATGCCTAATCAAAACCTTATATATGTCCTTGACGTCTGAAATACGGTTAGGCTTTGCGCGGGCACAAGAGTACTTGGTCAGTGTCATTGTTCAATCGGAACACAGTTGAATCAACGAGCAACAACCATTTTTCAGC
>LUCH01002583.1:33377-49571 GCA_013368495.1 Paragonimus heterotremus
ATGAGAGACACATAAACTTTCAGGTTACAACTTATTCTTGTACTTCTCTACGACATCTTGTTGCAGATGGAGATGGTGGAAGTGGAATACTCTCCACAACTTACTATTTTCTGTCTATTAAATGTTGTTGATATTAATCTATGCGATTTGTGGCGCGCTTTATTTTTACGGTCTGTGAAAAACCGAGTATAATCCTATGTACTATCTTATTTTGCGGCTATTATCCCTGATCCATACGCCCAGAGCTTGTTCACAGAGCATCTGTTTTCGACCACCTATGCTTCCGAAACATTACCGGTATGTTGGCAACACGAGGTCCGCAATGGCTAATCTCATCTACATTTACTCAGAACGGGTAGACTTTGTTGATCATTTAGCATAGTAATCTCATTTCATGAGTTCGTGGATTTTACAGGTTGATTAAGACAACTGTGTTTTACTCGGTTCATGCCCAGTAGTGCTTGATTAACTCTCGCTCTAGTTCTCTGGCGTTATATCAACAGACCTAATAATATTTGGTCTAGCATCCATGTAATTCTGTGTAATTACTATAGTGAGCAACATCGATTCGCGTCTAGTACTAGTCACTAGTATAGTCCCAGTTTCCCGTTTTTTTTTCCAAAGGAATTGGACAATTCTCAAGATGAGCTCGTCCCAGACTACTCATCTGTCTCCTGTCCGGCTCTGGCAACTGGAACTTTGCGACCACGCAGACGCTCACGTTTAGAACGCAGAGGTTCGTCTAGCCGTCACACAGATCGACGCGATTCGTCAGATGTGACACCGCGACCACAAAATGGTTACATTCCTTCTCAACTAATTGGCAAACATTCACGGAACGCTTCTTCACTGAGAAATTTGACCCCTTCAGAAGGCAATTCGGACTTCTTATCTGATGGCCCTCGACTTCCCCCGGCCAAACCGTTAATCTCCGGAACTGAGGAAAACAATGGCACCAAAGACCATGCAACTCTTCGGTGTCTTGGCCGAACCCATTCTTCTGATATCGACACAGTTATTCATGAGAACAGTTCTGCATATAAAGAGAATAGTATTGGTCAGCGAAAAGACAAATTTGTGGATCGTTTTTCGTTCCCCCTCTCCAGTTTGCTCGCCTCACGACGTCCTTCATCTGTTTATCTTTCACCAGTGTCCCGTTTTACCGACCGGTTGTCCGTATGTTCCACAATCTCAGAGAACGGAACACTACAGTTATCTGCTGAATCCGGTGAGCAGTTTGACAATACCAAAGGTTTCGTGCATCGCTCTACAGTCCCAACTCTGGAAAGCATCACGTGCATCCAGCCCGATCCGAAGACTCCCGCATCGTCGGGATTCACACCAAAGCAATCGCACTGCGCTTCCACCCCGTCTGAGCAATCAATGTGTTCCTCTAATTGTGCTGGCGCCCTTGCTTCGGGTCTCCTTAATCGACTACAGAACTTGTGCGGAACCTCTCAGACCAACGATTCCATTAGGCGAAATCCACTCTACGAAAGTTGACTTTTCATTCTCGATGTCTCGACCTAGTCCTCTTCAGTCACTTGTTCAGCGTAGGATTTTGTTTATGCCTGATAAGGAACAATTTAAATGCGACCATTACCTTCTGCTCATTTTTACAAGTGACGTTAATATCTGTGCCTGTGTTCTACTTAAACCGTGCTCGCAATGCTCAAACTTGTCACACTCTGCTATGGTTCTGTTTCCGTCCAAATTTTAACGACTGGGATGCTTCCTTTTTTATGATTGTCCAGACCTACGCGGTTGTTAATTAGGATTTTCTCAGACATCCATTTTGTGCTTCCTAGATAAACGTCTATTATTTTTCGTGCTTATTCACAAGGGTCGCTGTCTTTTCATTTTTGTTCCTGCCCGGTTTCATGAAATTCAGTTATCACTCTACGGTCGCTAATAATTTTCTTGTTCAAATTTCAGTACGTGTGACCTTCCAGATCACCTGATCATCATATAACTGCTGCTCTACACGTCCCCACTCACGTTTGTTCATTCTCTCGATCCATTTTTTCGTTTACGTTTCTCATTGACTAAATTCAATCTCAGGAATACTGCGAAGGTTTACAAAACTGTCTATCCTAAATGGGTTTGGGGGAAATGAAATATGAATTTTACGATGCTAGAAAATGCAAGAAGTCTGTCAGGCTTCTCTTAAGATTGTGATATGGGGAAAAGTTATACAATTACGTTACTCACTTTTCATTCATAAGAATGATCAAAAACTTGTAGTTTTGATTGTCAAACGTTGATTTTCTTTCTCAGCCAATTGCATGCTTTTTCTTTCCGTCTAAACCATCGGGAATGTATTGACTGTTGGCTCAATAAATCCCAATACATATGTTGGGTACTGAAACGCTAATATTGATGTTAGTGTACTTGACTTTCCGACCAGTTCGGAGAAGTTAAAGCGTGAAACTTGGTAAGCTCAGCTTTCTGGCACTGCGAGATATTTTCACTGAAAGATCATGGGGAAAGCTGACCGACGTGTTTCAGTTTGTTGAGTTCACTGAGGTAAAAGTCAAATTGAATAAATATGCTCTATCTTGAACAGTTTCCAGTCGATTTGGGTGTCATTAATCTTTTTTTTATTCCGGTTGCGTTTAACTTTTTCTGAACAAATTTTTACCCAATTTGCCGTTTATTTCGGCAATTTTTTTTAATGTACTAACAATCATATAATAACAAAAGTACTGTCACCTATATACAAGGAGGTGAGATGTATGAATTTGTGTGATTGGCACTCCCTCTCTCATCTTTATAAATGCAATGTTTGGGTGGATTCATGAAGTTTTGAAACCGGTCTTGAAAGTTTTGTTGGTTTTGGAGCGACTTTAACATGCAAACCCTTTCATCTTCTCACAAGGGTGGAGCAGTATCATTCAAAACCGTCCAAGCTGCATTTTGTCTCGTTTCCTGTTCCATAATAAACCTGGTCACGCGTTGAAGATGAATTTGGTTAGTCATGAGGCGGCAGGAAATCAGATCTGTATGTGGTTTGTATCGTTGCCACCTGTCTCCAGTCCTGGTCAACACAGCTTCTGTAACGACGTTCCAAATCGATAGAGTCTATAACCAAAACAAATTCAATTCAAGTCTCTACCACATTAATTCTATCGAATGATCATAGTTACTTCAATAGACTTGTCTGTCCTAATGAAAGCTGCTCACAGCCAATAGACACCAAGCACAAATGACAGTGTAACGGCCTAATGCTAGAACGGACATTTTGTGAGTCGCCATCTGCGTCGGATGTTATTTATCCACGCTTGTAAACTGTAATCGATGGATTACTTTGTAGGTTTTATTCCTGTCTTTGGCTGCTACAGTACTCATCATGCTATTTTATAAGGCCTAGAAAGAAAGAGCATGCCCAACCTACCAGACCGTTCAAATGGCAACAAAACATGTACTCATCCGTGTGAATCACTAGGCCACGGGTTTGCCGTACGTGTTGACACTTGGAGCACACTGTTGTAAGTCATGTGGATACCGTACGGACACGGTACGTCCACTGATCGTCGCAAGCCCAAGCGCTGTATGTGCAGATAAAGTGGTGTTATCCGGTGTCCCGATCAGAATTGCAACTGGATGTCAGCGAGTTAGCTTCGTTTGCTCCATGCGCCCTTTCGTATGAGTCGACTAACCACTGTGTACCAGCCTGTTCATGTGCACGTCAGCCGAGCGATCTTCGTTCGCTGTAAACTCGATATGGGGACACGCAAAAGTAATACTGGGTCAAGTCAAAGTGAGAAAGATATAGAAGTTCACGGTCTACTCAGGGGGAATAATTATTAGCTTGAGTGCTTTCGTACCCGTGACTAATGGCAGTCTGTTGATCGCCCTGGTGGTCACGGCCCAGTGATCGGCATGTTAATTGGCCTTGAACAGTTACGCTTGCCTTGTTGACACTATTTCCTTCCATGGGTTTACTTTTTTGCAAATTCCTACTGATCGTCACTTGCTCGTTTTCTTTTTGACCACGTCGTTTTGTTGCAAATACCCGTGGGCGTGAGCAACCATATCTCGTTTTTTGCTAACCAACCTTGTCTGTGAACCGATCCTACCTTGTTTTGAATTGGACGTTTTTATTTGGATCACGTCTCCCTCAATGTTCGTTATAGTTATAGAAACTAGCGTGAAGTTCCGAACACCACACCACTGTAGTATCGAAACGTTTGTAAGTCAAGCCACTAGTTCAGAAAAGCAATCTATCGTTTACCGTCCATGTAGTCGTGAAAAAAATCAATTCTTGTGGAGATTTGTGGAAAATAGAAATTTATTAGCCAAGGCTCCCTTATCTAAATCCAGCCATTCAACATCAAAGTGTCTCTATCGCGCCAAACAAATACCCGAGTTACAAGTGTTACTAGAACAGCATATGTCAGACAGCTTTCACTGTCCCACCTCACTAATACTCTTTGTCTCATCATATGGGGATCTCCCATGTCACTGGGTTTTTTACCTATCATTCCTCCCACCGTATCCAACACGGGTCTCCTAGTTTGGGAGTTCACCATAACGATCGACCGATTTCTGCCACATACGAAAATCTGTTTTGCCTGTCGTGTTGTACACTCACTGATTCGCCATACTGTGTCTGTCGCTCTATTTGTCAGGTTCACTTTCATTCCATTGTCTTGTTTTCATACTGATGCTTTACTAATATGATTCTGCGGTAGTACAACACCATTCTCAGCTGATTGGTAGTTGATCCCATGTTTTGCTGCCAAGTCCTCGGTGAGCCTGCGGCCCGTAAAACAGATCAATATCCGGCAGCCGGTGAGTTGATATTCTCAGTGTGAGTGTCTACATCTGTGTATTCTCAAAAGTCAGGAAGGCAGTTCAACAACCTCCATATTCTGGCAGTGGCGATCGATCAAGGAGAGATGATGCAAGTCAGACCATCCAAAACTGGAATTCGATTTTAGCTCAAACACTTCCATGTCCCGCAATCAACTTACTCTAACTGGTACAGCTCAACATGTATACAGTGAAAACATGTATGAGATTCAGCAGCCGATGACTCCGTAGATGTACGTTTTGAGTTTGCCGATGTAGTTATCGACTGAGTTGAGAGTATGAGACATTCCAACGTTTTCCACACGAAGCTTTTTTTCCTAATCGTCACCGGACTGAAATTGCTTCATCAGGCGATAATTTCTGTGTGTGCGTAGAGAATTCACTCATTCTGGATCGGACCATGCTGGCGATAGAGGACAAAAGCTTTACAAAACGCCTCTTTCATTAAAGGAACGTAACACTAAATTAACGGAAGCATTGAAACTGTTTTACTCTATGCAGATAACTCACGGTTTGTCCGTTGTTTCCTGCACCTACCGGAAACTCAGTCGGGATGTTCCAATCAAACAGGAATTCTGCATTGGCAACCACTCCAGACAAAAAATTCTATCAGACGTGAAGATGAATTTGTAAAAACTGTTCGAAGATACTGATTTTTCTTTCTGTTGTCTCTCCGAGAATTTGGGTAAGCCTTATTCCAATGGACATATAGATTCTGAATGATCTCTGGAAAATTCTGAACCTAGGAAATTCAGTTAAGTATGTGCAAGCTAAACTGATGTTTAGCAGTAAATTGGCACATTTTCGACCAGATTTGAACGTCAAAACAAACAATTTATTTACACTATATTGTTTATTTGCCCCGAGGTTTGATTGAGAGAACGCGCGAGTGTCTCAACACGTACAACGATTCACAACTCCATCCAAGTGGCTGTGCCACCTTCAGATTCTTAGACACAAGGGATGGGAATGAACACCAACCGTGGTTCTTGATCATAAAAGGTTTGGCATCCGCTTTGGACATCGATTAAATTTAGTCTCTTGGTTTGGTCGCCGCCAGTCATACTTTATCCGCACATATGAAGTGACGGTCGTTATTGGGATGCAGTGCAGTGTTGGAGTAATTCGATCGTTCCGGTTAAATTAGTTCTTGCCTTTAGTGGAAGTTCTGGCTGGAAGAGTCCTGGATACATTGGAAAGAAAGACATCTTTTACAATCCAGAGGTGAATGGTCAGTCATTTCGTTTAACCGGGTCGTTCTTTACTTTACTTCATTTAAAAACAATGCCAGTTCGATGACTAACCCGTAAAAGCATAGGATGGAAGGGTGCGTTTAATAAAATCAATCAGCTGTGTATTTCGATCATACGGGGAAGGAAAATGAACGGGCAAAATTGATTAACGTTAATTCGATCACTCTGAAAGCCATTCTAGTGAGAAGAGCGTGAAACCGTTTTTTGACTCAACCAACGGCTGAAAAGATGCAGTGCAGGTGGAAATATTGCGTTCACGTCGTTACTTATGGTACTAACAACTGACCAATTTTCAATTACGAATAGACTCTCTGATAGGAGGTTTAACTAAACTGGAACGTTCTGTTTGGGTGAACGATTTTAGCTTTGCAAAGTAATCAGCTCACCTTCTCAATCTAGGATTGTTTTGACCTGTTGGAAGCCATAAGTGGAATGTTACTTCAAGTCTAAATCCCATGGAGCACCACCTAAACAGAAATGGAATCGTTCAAAATATGGCAGAACGTAACCGCTTGACAACTGTCTTACACGTTCCGTTATTAGCATCGAAACAATTAAACGGACTGTTTTTCACTGCATCCAGGAGACCTATACTTGTCATGCAGAGCCCAACTGATGGTCTTTTAGCAGGGTTGAACAGGTCAAACTAGGTATTTCACGGAGCCGTACTTGCACAAATCGTCCCATCCATTGGAAGATACCAAACGGCTGGTGTTGACCTGACTCATTTCTTTCTTAACATACAGTCATTTCAATCTCAAGTTTATACCCATCTATCTTCCCGCATGATGCGTAAAAATGATCCATCATGTAACACGTGTGGTTCTTCAAAGATGTTCCCTCACGGCAGTAACCATGTCGATCCAGTTTCAGTGGGCGGTCGTAGACGTACACCTTGTGAAATGACGAACTATTCGAATGCTTTAGAGGACCAATTGAAGCCACAGAGTTGCCGAAGTTTGTAGTGTTCACGGACTGCTATGAGGTTATGGCAGTCGTTCTATATTGCTATCGAAGACGCTGATCGAAAAAGAGAAAACATTCCTACATAGGGACCAAATCCTTTCGCAGACTACCATCTCTTCGTAATGATATGCCATAACGTTTCTTGTTTTTCGGGTTGTACGTGGAGAATCACATCAAAATTTAAGGTATGTGTGCTCAGTAGTCAAGACAACCGCTCAGTCTTAGATATCCATTGCTATTCATATGTATCGGTCGGTCATTTTATTACTCAGAGTACAAAATGATGACGGTATTAATTGTTTGTTTTTGCAATCAATTAAAATGGGATGACATGCCTAAATGTAGTGACTTTGGATGTGATCTAATCAAAACTTATTGACAAAACAAATTTAAACATGCTATGGAAGTGTTAAAGTATGCCAATTCAAACTATCGACTTCGTGCCAATTTCGACTGCAGTGTTGAGTCTAAACTGGTTCGTCGTAACGCAAACTGTCTTCTCATCGACTATCTTGTTCTGAGATGTGACTATATCTACGCACAACGTTGAGATATTTTACCGAGTGTTGGAATAGTCGGTCTTTTGATTTATTCATCCATCACAATTTGAGTGGCTTAAGTTTTTGGACCGTTATCAAGTTGCTAAATTGTAAGTGTTCACCGGACTTAGTGTATCTGCTATAGACAGCTCTTATAAACAAGCAATCTTCACAGTGGCTTATGAGTATGTCTAGAACTGGCGGACAGCTCTCCGACTCAAATTCACGCATAACCCGCAATCTAGGGTAACAACTTACACGTTGCACCAGGTGATATATTACCCGGTTAAATCGAGTAATTATCAATGCCATTGAAGTAAGGCTTATAGTATGATAAAGATGCTGTTTCTCAATGCCCAACGAGAAAAGTCTGTTGCGATACCATATAGTGTAATGAGGAGGAGCGATCGTACTATACTACTCACACCACTGTTAATCAATAGTGGGGTCGGAGCGTAGATTTTGATGCTGAAGTGGCCGCAGGAAAAATACAAGGAGAAATCTCGGAATGCAGCATCGTATGAAATGGTTCTTGATACGTAAAAGAACTGATCATTGGCGTCTGTGTCAACCGTGATGGTCTGGGCCCAGTACCGCGTGCATATGAGTGTTTTTGTTTGTTGTCATGTTTACACGCATTACCCACGTGTTTGATTCCTGAGTAAACAACCTCTGCTCCATACTTGTTCCTACCTCACAACAATGGCGCTTCTTTCCAAGGCTATTCCATCAATCTAACAGCATGACTGCTCCGGAGAACGAAAACTGATATTCTCAGAGCACGGGAGCATAATTTCGTTCTGGATATCGGCCAAAGTGTTAATGTGATACAATTCATTTCGATAAACTTATGATAATAATCAACCGGTTTTGCAGTCTGGCATTTGTGAAGAATGATTGAGCGCCTAAGACCGTGATTGATTCGAAATAATCTCTAATGGAATGTGTCTGAGACTTCCATTTCGTAGGAGTTAGAGTAGTGAATATCCAGCCTACCAACTAGGAGTATGGTGAGTTTATCTTGACCAGAATTGGCCTAATTTGCACCCCTGACTTGCGCGTGTTCTACAGGCCATGCAGTTGGAGCGTTGATAACCTACGTTTTTGTATCAATAATCCGCAACTTTAAAAGTACTTTCTTAAGTCGTCTGCCATTTCTGTAACATTTTCAACTAGCTCTATTCGCCGGAACTTCGTATGGTCATTCAACACTGACATCGGCATATAAACATTTTTGTCTAAAATGACGGCTCCTGAGTTCCTATTCGACTTGAGGATTAGTACGTTTTTTGACTTAACTTCTCTTAACCATGGCACGTGTTGTTTCGTGATAGTACAACAGTCGCTGATCGGAGTTATGTTAAACCCTCATGCTACACGAATGAATTTAGTTTTTAGCCAGCATAGGTTGTCGGCACTAGTTAGTTGAAGATCGCATAATTGATCGATAAGGTTCTGAAGCAGAGTTTCAACACAAATATGCGTAGGCTTATGTGATGGTATTTGTAATCATGACCTAAGGTTAACGCTTATAGCTGCGATGACGTTAACCGTACTGAAGAACAGTACAACAACTGTTTACTGGGATCCATCAGAGTTGATTCTTCAACATGCACCGAATGTGAAAAAACAATCACAAATAGGCTATACTGTACGCACACTTGCTGCCTCCACAGTGGACCTAGATAATGAAGTGAAGATGGCCACATTCCGGAGTATCCGCCGTCAACTGGCCGAGTGTGTTCGCGGAATCAATGACAATTGGTGGAGGAAACAAGTCGAGCGCATGCAGAGCATTGTAGATCATCGACTACGTAGGGAGTTCTACGATTCGTTCAAGACAATCTGGTCCATCGATCCAGTCCACTAAAACACTGGTAGACGTGAACACCGGCTGTTTGTGCACCCAACGAGAGTACATCACGAAGGTCTGGTGCAAACACTTTGGTAGCTTACTAATTCGCCCAGTTACTATTGATTGGGTGACCGTGAACAGCTTGCCGCAACAGGCCATCAAGCCTTCACTTGGTATCGCCCCGGATTTGCTGGAGTTGCAGAGGGCGACTGGTCACCTGCGCAACCGGAAGCCTGCAGGCGAAAATGGACCGCCAAATGAGATCCTGAAGAATGGCGGACAGGCACTGGAACGTGCGCTGATCCAGTTGGTTCACTCCATCTGAAAACACGAAGTGATACCACAAGAATTCAAAGAAGCCCTTATCGTATCCTTGTTCAAGGGTAAGTATAGTAAGCTATGATCCGGCAGTTACTGGGGCCTAAGTCTGTTGATACGTGCATGCAAGATGCTTGCTAGAATCATTTCTGAACCGCCTGAATACGGATGTCTTGAAGACAGATGTTCCCGAGCAGCAATGAAGATTCCAGGCGAGTCGTAGTACGATCGACCTGGTGTTCGCTGCTTGACATATTTAGGAGAAATGTAGGAAACTGAAGCAGCCTCTGCATGTCGTGTTCGTGGACTCTGCCAAGGCCTTCGATTCCGTGAGCCGTAAGGCGCTGTGGACGGTGCTTGGTAAGTTTGGATGTCCAAGTTAGTTCGTCAATTTGATTAAATTGTTGCATGAGTGCGAAGGTGCAATCCTGTGAATCTACCTCTGATGGTTTTGACAGTGTTATTGGTGTGAGGCAGGGTTGTATGCTAGCCCCAGCCCTATTTAGTATATATTTGACTGCCATGGTAACAGTTTCTTTTCAGGACTTTGGGGAGGACGACGTTGAGGTACAATACTGGACGGATGGGCATCAGTTGAATATCCGACATTTCGACGCCCAAACTCGGTTACATATCTCAACGGTGCGCATGCTTTATTTGCAGATGACAGCGGGTTGTTCACAGACTGCGAGGACGAACTACGGCGACTGGCCACAGCTTTCGCGACCGTGGTATCCAAATTTGGATTGGATATCAATAAAGGTGAGGCATTTTCCTTTTTACAGCCTTTCTCCGGGCGGAGGTGCTATCTGTACACCTTCACCCCAAATTTGCGTAAGTGGGAACGTTATCGATTGCTACGTGAATTTTTTCTACCTGAGTAGCAATCTGTCCACCGATCTGTCCGTGGACCGCGAGTTGAGTACTCCTGTGGCAAAGGCTAGTACTGCTTTCGGACGTCTTAAAAGACATCTCTGAAAGTCTTTCACGTTGTAACATTGAGTTTAGATATTGAGAAGAACTGAGGTTGAACTGGACAGTCTGTAGAAACATGTTCCGGACGGGCGTCCGCAAATTCAACGAACAGTTATTGCGCGGCCGAGAAAGAAAGCGTGCGATATGCAAGGAAACAATCGGTGCCATAGGTTGTGATGACTATGGCGTTGCGATGTGTGCGGCCACAAATGCGCTGGCCGCCTTGGACTAGTATGTCACCAGCATACTCACAGTGCACCAACGGCGAAAAGACAGTGATTACGTTAAGCTCAATTAGGTTATATATGCTATATTCATGTTTTTCTTGTTCACATCAACCAACGTCTACCGTCATTTGGATCCCATCCGCTCCCATTTGTCTGTGGTTTTCTACCTTTCTTTTTGTTTAACATTTTTGTTGTACTGTATGATGTTTCTTTTTGTCTGTTTTCTTCCAGTCTAACCTTACATTTTGACTTTACTCCATATCCTCTGTAGAGTACACTAACCTGTACTATAATGGAATGCTTCTTGCGTCCTATTTTCAATATTTTTCTCCCTAATGTGGATCTTACCATTACGGTCTCCCTCCGCTTATTTCTCAAGAGATAGAGGTTTCGATTTCGAGCTAGCCTTTGAATTGGTTAACCAGCATTGGCCGGCTGGACACAAAGGGTTCATTCACACACCTTCTGGTGTTATTCCTTCGGGTTTACACTGGATACATCATGTGTGGTGGTGCGGCGCAAACCACTTGCGGTGTTGGTTAAGTGCACATGTCCTTTGGCTTAGGTTACTGCAATAGGCTAATCCGAATCGGTTGTTCCCACACATACATCAGGCAACTGCATTGATAATTGTACACCTGTTGAAACGTTGCTGTTCTCCTACATGAGAACAAAATGTACAGACATGGTACCTATCGATTTCATTTTTATTCAGTTTCTATGTGCTATTCAGTATATAAGAAGCAGCAACAAAAGAACGAATCACGACTGGTTCCGAAGCCTCCAAGCTACTTGTAACTCATTTGGTTTAGCGCGTAACACATTTATACAACTTATTTTACACAAGTTCTGATTATAGCAAATCCACTACTACTCCTGAGTGCCATCCTGACCACTTGCCTCGCTGATGTGCCAGTCTGCTTGAGACGCCAACTCTAATTGGTCTTCCACGAATCCTATTGACCGCCGCTTCGGCCTATAGTACGGACTGCTTGTATGATGCTGGAATTCCCACTTCTCAACGGTAGTGTTATATTCCTTCTCAATGAAATTTTGTCTGCCACTTAAGGAGAGGAGCTCAGATATGCCATATCATTCACAATGAGCTCAGGTTTTATTAACGACCGCACTAGAAGTAATGGAACACAGCCATTCCAACCTGTAAAAGTAGCTGAATTGGTTTATTGTGACCAAATATTGTTTACTGTGTAATGTAACCATGTCCACAGGGTCTTTGAAGATTTGACGCATCAACATTTGTCCTTTAGTTTGCTTCGTGTCACTTCTCCGACACATACTACAACTTTGTATGTAGTCTCCCACGGAACTTGACAGTTGCGGTCAATAGAAGGGCTCTTTTGCCCTCCGGATCCAGCAGTTCACTCCTGTGTCTGCCAGGTGAACATGCTCCAATCTCCTTCGCTAAAACGTTCTCAAAACTGTAATTGTTTCTCCTTCGAGTACTAAACCACCTTCCTGATCAGACTGATCCCTGTGGCCAAAGAAGACTGCTTGTTCGTAGAACAACTTATTGTCGTGTGACCATCCGTTTCTAATTGTTTCAGCCAGTCGGTGTAACGTGGCGACTTTTGCCGGTCCCTCATATACGTCTATGATTAGGACGGTTTCCGTCATTGTGTAATCTGTAGCCTCAGTGGTGTAAAAGTGAAGTTCTTTGAGGGAGAAACCTCTTCCATTAGCTCTACAAAATGCGTCAGCCATGTGCATCTGGGTCCCCGACTGACATATCGTTTCGACGTTATGTTTCTGCATTGTGATCAGCATTCTTCGTAGCCTTCTCAGTGTAGCGGATAACGATTTCCTCACCACTGAGACTAACGGTTTTTGGTTGTTTCAAATTGTTTGCTGTCAGTGTAAATTATTGTTCTCCGACCAAAGTTATAGATGCTGAACCGTTCAAATTTATGCATAGTTCCACTCCGCACGTGAAAGACCAACACTGTGATAGTCTATTGATATTCGATTTTGTAATAATAACTGCCCCCAGGACAGTCTATCTGATGTAACACTGAATAAACAGATTGTCATAGTTAGGTGTAGGAACCTCGTTAATAACTCGCACCATGGTTGAGTTTTGTCTTCATCATGTTTGGTTTCAAACTTCGGCACTTCACCGGGACCACGCTTATCAGTTAGACAGAGATAGTCTGAATGATATTTTGATCACCGGCACACTGTACGTTGATACCGGAAGCTTCTGTCCGATAGACCGCTATTCGTACATATGAACCTCGTTTGTACCGGGTTAACAAAACAATCGTTTTGAGATTTGTCACTGCTAATTTAACTGAATCACTATGAACACTTCATCTGCAGGTGTATACAGGGGTCGCGTGCTACCAATAATTCATTGGAATTATCCTAGCAAACTCACCGCTGTCGATAGGATAGGATTGGCTATTTTAAACGTCAAAGTTGTGCTACTCGTAAGTAGTGTGATAAGTCAATAAACCCTGGAATGCTGAACGAGCGACAGGGGGCGTGCTGCTTTCGCTATTTGGTAATCATCCTACTCGCTAATCCTTCTATTCAACACTTCATTTTCATCTTTAGCTGCACGAACCCAGAAGATTCTGACCGATCCGGGAGAATTAAGTGATTCCCCTGGACAATATCCAACCAAGAGGACGCCTAAGTCGTCTCTGCTGAGGCAGATTTTTGGCAGATTCTTATTGGTGGATGGACCTCGTTCGTGAACGCAGCGTCTATAGTGTGCGTCTGCTCATGATATAACCCAGTTGTTAGTGCCCGATAACTTGTTTCTAAAAATTCCGACATTAAGACCGGCCCATGAGTGAGAATGAAGAGAAAGTACACTGTTTTTTTGCATAACGTACGTGCGTTTCTCAGCAAACGTATAATGTAGGTCCACGGTCAACTTGTACATATTCAAGTAACAATTACTCCGTACTCATTTCTATTAATCATGTACGTTAGCCTCCTCAACCTGTCAGGCGAGTGAAGTCACCGTATGCTTTGGGAAATGTATTTTTTTCACTGAGGGCAATGTGAAGTGGCTGTCATTACTGTTGCAGACGCCAGCCTTATAGGTCACGTGTGAATCGAATTCCTTCTGCAGACCACGATGGATCATACAAAAGCACTTAACACGCATTGTCTTGGCGTTCGTCACAGTCGGATCAGCCACAGCTCCAGAACCTCGATGGGCCACATTTCCGTGATCGATTTGTAATTGTAGTCTGGACCGGTCCGGAAGCACCACCAAACGGAGGATCCAAGTACGATCAGACGGACCATATTTAGTGCAAACGACACCTTGATACAAAACGGAGTCAATCTCGACTGTCTTCCGCTTGATCACTTCAAATTCACGGATTGTTTCTGTACCGTGCCAACGGATTTGAATTCTGGCCACCCTGAATGTCCGGTCACCTGGGCTGGCACTCCGCCATCACCATACGCAGCCATACTGGTGTTGTTGGACGATAGTAGTTCGCTCACTCCACGACAGACTCATTGACAAGTTGTGACACTAGACTTTCCTTCCCTATCGCCATCACACTTTCGAAATAGTATTGTTCTTGGCAATCAACACACGTGACCGTTTCACTTCTTCTATAGTCTGCAAAGGGTCGTTTGGCTGTATAGTTATTTTACTGCCTACATAACTACAAGTTTGATATTGTAATATGTGTTCACTGTCAATATCGATAAACACGTTCATGGAACCCCAACCCCCGTTCTCACTGAACAATGCGACAAATGAAGCGGTGAAGGCGCCCTCTAGTGAGTAAGTCGTAACGATTTGCCACTGGTAGTTTGGACTATACAGGTCATGACTTGTTTTCCGATCTGCTCAGTCCCTGCAGTGGCGATTATGTGCACTACTGACGAGCTCTAATGAGAGCAAAACTCGAGTCTAGTGCTTCTTTTCGAAAGGGGCCGACTGGAAAGTCTATGGGAACGCGACAGCTGCGATCAATTATGGGTGATGTTCAACTTGAAATTAACCAGATCCCCGACTACTCATCAGTAATTCGAAATGTTGACCTCTCGCGATACACGTCTTCCCTTTGTTTCGACTAGAATTGTAAATCTGACGTAATTACATTGGAAAGGTTTTCATATCACTTATTACGTTACATGAGCCAACGTGTACTATTCTGCAGCACGGTACTGGTCCAATACATCTGTTGAACTCTTTTAAACTGTAGTCTCAGCTTCTCGGATTACACATGCTGAACCAGTCGACTCGTAATCCGTATCAAAACTCAGCTGAATACCACTTGCCTAACAAGTCTACTCACATGTTAAGATATACTGCTTGACGATCCAGTTGAAGGTTAATCCAGAACAAAACCAGGCTAAACACTTACGCCCCATTCACGTTTCAAATATGTGATGAAACACTGTTCAAACATTATAAGGAGAAATGGAATGAATATGCCCTACTAGCTGTTTCTAGAGTACAGCCTTCTAACGCGAACTTACGATTCCGCTTCTGTTGTTTTCATCGATTTTCTCTCAAAACTTTTGAAAAACGCACGTTCCTCTTGTATTTACATCATACGTACTGGATACCTGATAAGGATCAACGGTCAAATTATGCTACGCTTTAGTGGTCATTCAGATGCCACTTGTGAAGGTAATAGGGTAATTGGAAGAAACTAGAGGATAACCCATTCGACAGTAATCTGGCGAGAACCGATTTTTTCCGAGATTATCATTATGCTGAAATGGGTGTTCATACTTAATCTGCGGAAAGAACATTCCCCGTGCCGCAATCGTTATTGGCTCACAACACTGGTATTAGTTATAGTGCTGTGAGCCAGGAATGCGGATGGTGTAGTGGTTATCTATTCGGAAAACCAATATAGAATGTATGTGCTTCAACACCACAACAAATAAACACACTCATTTGCATATAACATTAATCCCAGAACGTCACGGTTGTAACGGTTGCTAATACCCAGTTGCTCTATGTATAGAGAACCAGTTGATTCCAAACTGTATTCTAATGTTGAAAAAGAGCACTGAACCCATATTGACGGCTCAAAAGAAGGATGTTTTCCTATTCTTGTCATTCAAAGGTGACCATTTAGCCAACGACATAAAGCACAAATTAAAGTCTGTTGTGGCTGGAACGTATGCGGCTGTGAAGTTGCGCTTATTCCAAACCACCAGAGGATTAGTTCTCCGCAGTCGCGAATGTAGCTTGCCAAACTCTTCTGCCTCCCATGTTGTTTACCAGTTCACTTGCAGTT
>LUCH01002583.1:49671-85150 GCA_013368495.1 Paragonimus heterotremus
AACAGATCGACAACTATCTCAGCGAGTCGCCGAACACATTCCGAAACGACTGAAACAACACATGACGAACCAGCCTCAACCTGTTGCACTGACGGCTCGAAACCCAACGTCACCGATTGCTAAACACATCATAACTACAGGTCACCAAGTCGACCCATTAAACTCATTCAAGATACTGTTGCGCAATCGAAACCCGAAGCTATTGGCTTTTTGTGAAGCGATGCTCATCCGAACTTACCAGCCGAGGTTGTGTGCACAAAAGTGGTTGAGGCAAACTATCGAGTTGCCTTGGTCGTGATTACATAATACTTGGTGTGCATGTATGCGTGTCTAATCCTTGTCTGTCCTTATCCGTATGATGTATATAACTGGCATATTTACGTTTGCGACCGATGAAAGTAGATGAAATGTTAACATATCGTAATATATGTCTTCTTTCTGCTCTAATGAAATGTTTCTTGTGTTTTCCCTCCGGTTACTTCATTATCCAACCACATGACCACTTCTCATTACTTAGTAGTGTGAGTGGTATTGTACGATCGTTCGTCGTCAGTATACTAGTTCCCAAATCATCGTCCCGTAGGCGGATAGGGCAATCTCAGTTCAATCCATAGTATCCAAAATTTTAAAAATTCCAGTTAAGGCTGATCACTCTGTTTGGTGTCAAAGTAAATGCTACGACTGACCACAAAAATGCAACTGACCTTAGCGTCTATGCGCCGGTGTCTACTAGTGTACAGAAGAGACAAGTTTTTTTACACCCATCCAGAACTTGAGCAGGTATGCGAATTCGGTTCTGCTTTATCGAGTTATCGTCGAGTTCATCTGCTCAAGAGCTGAACGTACGTGTTCATCAGCCTAAAAGCTGTAAACATGTCGAATATGAGCGCAATTTCTTTTACACTACTGATTTCATAGACCGTATTGTTAATAGTACTGTAGTGACCACATCGACTTGTTTTAAACCTCAGGATACCATTTGCCTACGCGTTTTAAGGATAACGTTTCAGTATTTTTGATTCATTATTTTCTGAAAACTGAAGAACTGCCTACTAAACGCACCGTTGTCTCCCGGATAATCCCAACCAGTAGTGGCCCGAGATGTTATCGGCTAATCCGCACATTGATGAACAAACATCTGGACATCGGACTAGTCCTTGACCAAGCCGACCAATGGAGAGAAAGTCTCCCGCACTCTGAAAAGTATAAAAAACATTGCTGCAGGTTTGGACGAACTGGTGCCCAAACATTTGAAGCGTATGGAAGTGGTTACCCTTGCCGGATATTTCAACCTCTTTCTGTTGACCAGCGTTTTCCCATTTCGTCTGTGCCGCCGTTGCATCACACTTGTTCCGAAGGTGAACAGAACCTCCTCTGCCAGAGAGTTGAGACCTATTGCCATATCTCTAACGTGAGTACGCACAAGATACTGGCTGATCGTTGGAATACGCATCTGCCACTGTCCGCTCTTCGGTCCGCATTACTACAGCGCAATGACTGCATCGAGGCTGCCTCATTACTGCACGCGCTGCTCCGGAACTGATGCATCACGTCTCTCAGCCTATGTGCGGCCTTAGTTGACCTGTACAAACCGTTTGATTCTATCTTGCAGGATTCGATTATCAGATCGCCATAAGCTTTCGGTACACCTCCACCTCTAACACAATATATTGCTGAATTATCGGAACGCCTCCTCCATGTTCGTAGGCTCCGTCCTCCGGCTCCAATGTGGTGTTCGTCAGGGTGACTCACTTTCGCCGCTGTTACTAGTCGTGGTAATAGGTGAGGTGTTAGCTCTATCTCGACGGGAGCATGACTACCATTTCCACGACACACTGGTCAGTGGTTTCGCGTTTACCGACTGGACAAAATTCCGACGCGGCTTCCCAAGAAGTTAGAGTTATCCAGACCGAAGATCAAAACGCGTAAGACTAAACGTATGGTCATCTGTGGTGGTCGTAAGCATAACACTACAGCGATCGCTGACGAATCTATTCAATTCGGCCCGGTAGTCATCTATTCACTATGCGCTTCTGACACGGTGACTTGTCTGAGTATTCTGTTCACTTGAAAGGGTAAAGCGTTCACTAATCACCGTTTACAGCTTCGTACGATAAGGAATGAAGCCACCAAAGCGCAGCTGAAGCCGAATCAACGCCCTTAGATTCTGCGACACCGTCCGATCCTGAAGATAAATCGCTCGCTAGTTTTGAGCCGAGTCCACCGAAACACACTCAAAGCTATGGACTGTACGATTCGCTAGTTTGTTCGGTAGTGACTTCGCCTTCCCAAAGGCAAACCAACCAGCCATATATACACCCCTTTTCGTTTGGGGCCCTGAGTATTCTAAGTTTATCCAACACTATTCTCATGTTACAAAAATTACGAGTGGAGAGGCTGCTCTCCAGTCAATGTTCGGTTTTGAGGAACGTGGTCGAACATGATTCCTTTGGCCCTATCATGTGGGACTTTAATGTCCGGGTACGCGTTCCAGGTGTGGTAGTGACGATCAAGGAAGAGGCCCATGCGACTTGGATGGATAAGTTTTATCATATGCTAGATAGCCATGGTCATCAAGAAATGTTCCGCCCTCCATTCTCTGTTCGCTGGCTGTGGAATCCAGATTGCATTTCCCCCAGGCTCTTTATTCGTACCATCCAGCTCCGATGCGGTCTTCTTCGGACTAATGTTCGGAATTCTCGAGGTGGCTGAGGTGAACACTCAGTCTTCTGTCGTAGCAACTGCAAACAACCAAAAAATCTCGATCATATTCTCCAATCGTGCTGGATCACTCGCGAAATACGCTTTGCTCTGCATAACTGTGTGGTCAGGGACCTAGAGAAAATGCTGTGCAATCTGGGCTACGCCACCTTCAAGAAACTACGGGTAACAGTGGCGAGTTCTTTCATCAAACCCGACGTTATCGCGGTTCGTTGCCGCGATGCTGCAGTAGTGGACGTCAGTATAGTTAATGACTACCGAAGCTAATTTGGCTGGACGGACAAGGTCTCGAAGTACAAAACCGACTTTCACAATGCCACCATTCAATCCGTCCTCCCTACTTTAAGCTGTGATATGATCTCAGTTTCTCATTCACGTGTGATCATCCCTTTTCCTGGTATCATGTTCCACTCTTTTTGCAATATGATCCCTCGACTGGAACTGCTTTTCTACGCAGTCACTGATTTATACCTACTGACTGTTCCCTGGAAGTCTAGGACACATAAATGCGAGGATCCCGGTGTTGATTATCACACAAGTGGTTTCCATTTGATGACTGAATTTTTAGCGCTTACTACTCTTGTGGAAGGAATTGTCAGTTTTTCAGTGCTGTTAGTCATGCAACACACAGCATTTAACAGACATCTTGCTCTGAAATTCCTCTTTCTTGCATTTTTATTGATTAAATTTTGGTATCATCGCTTTTTCTTTCGACGATTGAAGATGTGTAAACTGCTCTTCAAAATAAACTGTGAATAGTTTTACTATGATTTAAAAAGTTTTGCTGTGTCACAGAAGGAAAGCAATTTTGTTAGGCATACTAGATAAACCTATGCTTCTCTCGTATAAATTCCGTGGGGAAATCACTCCCCAGTCACCTAACCACATTTATTTTATATATGACATGTAAATATATATATTATGTTGATATTCGAAGCATAACATTAACCAGTCTGTCTCTCAAAACATAAACCTGATGGAAATGTTTATGGGTCTTTTATGCCCATCGTTGATTTGAATAGTTTGCATTTCCTCCCTATTTTTCCCTCTCTGTTCCCAATCAGCAAACGCGTTTCCGAATCTATTCAGCTCTTTCCCTCTCACTGTTTGCACCCTGCTCAGAAGAAGGAGATCGTTAACACAATTTGCTAGCCATTGATCAGCCTAACTAACGTCCACTGTAAGATACCACTAGAATATCTTCTCAACATAACTATTTTCCACATGACATCAATAATCTGGGATCCTCCCGTATGAACAATATGAACAATCTAACGAAGGCGAGTAAAAACGGCTTCTCTTTAACTTCCCCAAGGCGTTTAATGGAGTATCTAACTGCACATTTCAACAAATTATGAAAGTTTACGATGGTCAAAGTGAAATTCTTTTTATTGACTCGACACCGGCCTTGACCTCTTCGCCTCGATGAATTCACCCGACTGTTTAATTCTTGGATCTTTAAACCTTATACTATGTTGATGATTTTCCAGAGAGACTTATGAGTACAAATTTGAAAAACGGACTTATTCGATCTCGAAAATTTTTGCCCGCTTTCGATGTAACAAAGCGACAGATAAGATCATTGATGTTTTCCTACCACTAATAGTAACTGGTACCAAATTTCTACTAGATCTGATTCTGGGGAGGTCTTCGCATAAAAAAACACAAGCAGCTGTTTGCCTTACTAGGTTGGACCTTTAACAGCTACTTAATTGCCCGGTTGTGCCTCAGCTCATTCCTCTGCTGTTATCACAAGGCAGGTAAGAATGTCCACACATAGTTGGAGATGGTAACCCAATTGTTTTTCTCGTCTGACCCGGAAATGTTTCGAAGATTTTTACCTGACCACTCCCTGACTACGCTAACCCTCCGGTTTCCACTGACATCGAGAAAGACAGCATTACACCGGAAAATTTCTGTGTTCGCTACTCTTGACAGTAACCCACTGAAAGCTTCGTAGTTTTTACTCACCTCCTTTCTCTAGGAGTACAGTTGTTGCCAAGGTCAGGTGAATGTGCGCGTTTTGGCCTCTATGTGCTTGTAAGTCGATCTTTCAACAGTTCTGCTATGCTCTCCGAGAGACGTTGTCTTTCAGAGCATTTCACGTGGTTTTCTAAGGGAGTCAAGCCCTAGTTAAATTACTTACATAGATTCTCCGGGAAAAATTTTGCAACATTGTAAGGTTGGAACCCCTAGTGAACTGGGGTGAATTATATTCTGGATCAGTCAGTTCATTTGTGAACGAATATGGGAACTATACTCGAGTCTCGCTGATGTTAGAGCTCGTCCGTAGTACATATCCTTGCCACGGCCTGCACTAGAACTCCGGTCACGCTTTCATGAGGCGACCTTGTTGACCACTGCATCAGTGACCCCACAATACACACGACTGGATCATCATATGTGAAGGCTCAGCCACATCTGTTTGTAAGTAATGCTCAGTTTGCCCGGTTGTTTCGAGAGGAGATACAGTAACTGTTCTGTTATATACACCCGGTGACTCTGTGACCAGAAATACTCTGCAAGTTGAGACCGCAAGAATCATTAATTTGTTAAGCAATATTTTTATTGCTGGTGGGTAACGAGGGTTTCGGTTTTACGTTACCTGAATACCACTTCCAACCGATTCCAATTATTACATTCGTATAGAAAAGGACAGACAAGTATGCACTCTTAACAAGCTTTAACAAAAGCGAAACTCAAGTCTAATGCTCCTTCTGGAAGGATGTTGAATGAAAAATCTATAGTAATGCGACAAATATCAGTTATTAGTTTATCTATGACCTAAATCCCGTACTACTCACCATAATACGAAAACGTTCTAAAATCGTATGAGTATGACTCCTAGAATTCACCCAAATGCTTTTCATCATATTTCCTATGGAATGTATGTCATGGAATTTTGTCATTAAACTACAGTTCATATCTTTTAGTGGTATATTGATATAACACTTATCTGCATTTTCTTCTCTACACTAGCTTCCGACTACTTATTGTAGATTTTAGAATTCCGAGCTTCTGGTTCATTTCTCTTATCATATCAGTCGCATGTCGGTAAGTAATACATATCTTCCACATAAGAGCAAAGACGGAAGAAAGCATTGTTCGTTTTCCAATATCAGGTTTTCTTTCAATTTTGGTCGTTTTGTTTTGCTCAGTTCTTTTATCATCTTAAATTAGTCTTGCTTTTATATCCTTATTTACCCAAGTGACATGAAATGTGTGCTTTTTTAGGACGGTTACGTGGCGAATCGCCTTCGTTATGAGAATTCTGGCTAGAAAGTATCCACAAGGTTTGATCGCTTTCATTGCCTTTCATATAGAAGTTTCCATGTTCATATTTTCTTTGAGATATCCGACTACAGAGCTAGATTTTGAACCTCTAACTAGCCTATAAGCCTTTCTAATAAACATCACTTTTCAGGGCTTTGTATTTACAATGTATTATGCTTAAGACTTTCTAAGCGTGTGTGCTGTGTGTAATTTGCGTTGTGAATCTGTGATCGCAATAGACAATAGCGCAGCATGAAGGCATTTCAGGGTCACTTATCAAATGATCTCAATCTGTCATCTTGCAACGGAACGTTAAATTTTATGGCGGATACTTCTGAGATGAGTGACGGGAGCCTATAAGCGGTCTATCTAAAATTAATTTTCTGGCTAGTACACATAAATGAGGCTGCCATCGTTAGCCCATTGTGATCATATACAGCCCAGTTCCCAAAAGAAAGTCACATCCCAATAAATGAAAAAATGTGACATCCACAAGTCCTCAGTTGTTTTCCGTGAATACACAACAAAATTCAAGTTTACTGATGAGCAGTTGGGAATTTAATCAATTTCAAGTTGAACATTTGATCGCAACCTTCGCATTTGAGCCAGTCTTTGTCAGGAAAAAACATTAAACGTGAATTTCGTCTTCTTGAGTCGCAAAGCCTGTCCCCATATTGCATACTAAAGTCCACTACTCACTTGAATATTTTCGTTCCCAGCTATCCGAAATTTATTAGTGTGTTTCTAGACTCCGTTTTTGGAGTCGTAAATCACAAATGTGACTAGATAAACATTGAAGTTTTTTGCACGAGTTTCTGCACGGCTTGCATCTTCTGGGTAATTTTCTATTGTTGCTTAGTGAAACGGTCTGCAGGATCATCATTGTTGATTACCCTTAATCTTCGTCAAAATGCGGTTGTTCGTTGTAACAATCTACCGTCAGATGTAGGTAAAGTTCTGTGAAGTACGATTTGGTGGTCGTTACCACTCGCTCGAGTATGCGTATCCGGTGCACCTCATTCACGCATCCTACTACAGGAACGGCAGGTGTTCAATGTTGTGGTTTGCTTTTAGCCACTTGTTTCGTTGATCGACACAAATGTCAGGAACAGTGTGTAGAAATTCAGTGTACCGCAAAGTCTTAGATGTTATTGTTGTTTTAGAAATTAAGATGGCATGAGAAAGTAGTTTTGGGTGCTAAAACCTCCCCCAACTGGTTGATTGTATTTTCTTTTTCCTGTTGTAAGAGATACTCCCAACCGCCTTTTAAGAAAGTCCACATGTTGTTGGATGAAAAACTTATCGACTTGTTGAACCCAGCCTCTCGGTCTTGTACCCATGTATCAGTCACCAAATCTGTGCCTCAGAGCAAACTGTGACCAATTACTATTCCAATTCGATTAGGCGGCGCCCACCCAATGTTACGGATTGGTGCCCTAATTTCGGATCATTCACTGGTCAGTCTGTTCACTGTAGATTCATTGAATATGCATGCCTAACCTACTGACAAATTTCAACGACAAATTAATTCAGTTCCCTAGTTGCCCATCGCCAAACCCCAAATGGCACCGCCTCACTGTCTGTTCTTATGAATTTCAAAGTGCTGCTGACATGTGCTTACCGCTATTGCGGATCGCAGTTTGCCCTGATTTTGTAAGTGTAACAGGTCAATGAACGATAGACCGAATGAATGAGCAAACAAACTGACCGATCAAGAACAAATAGCCTACAGAATTCCAAATGACCGCCTAGTGGTGGCGGTGGCGACGGCGTGCGATGAAGGAATAGGAAGAAAGCGAAGTGTCAGAATCCGTCTTGGTGGCACAGACCAACATTTGTCACAAAACCTGGCCGACTTCATTACGAATGCGTGCAATGATGCTGATGCTGTTGAAGATGCATTGCCAAGGTTAGGACCGTAGCTAATGGCAACTGAGCCCGGGATGGAATGCGGATGCATCTCATTTGTGTATGTCTCTTTGCTTGATGGGATGGTAATAGAGGTGAGGGTGGTGATGTGTGTATCCGGTTGCGGTTACGGCGGTTGTGATTACAGTCGCCAGTCTGCATCGCTTAGGAGTAAATGGGTAACCTGTTATATCTGTCCGTATGTGTAGATGGTGGAAACTGTGCTTGCCTGTGTGGGTGTACCTACGAGATAAGAACGAACCAGCTAGTCAGACAGACGTGGGAGCACTGAGATTGGCTGTAAAAGGAAGGTACACTTTGTTGATGGCGTAGTGGGGATCAGCTGAGAGAGAATGTGTGTGATCGTGCGCAGAGATTGCTGAATACAATCCGTCACCGATGTTCTATCAGTGGCGTCGGAGAAGGGGGAGTGGACAGCGAACGACGGATTGAAGAAGGAAGAGGATAAATTTCCGCATAAATACGTATATGGTGGTCATGGCTACCTCAATCACTGTAACTAAGATACTGGAACCATACACAAATAACAAACTAAAACACTAAACTCCCCACCGACTTTTGTCATTCCAAGGTTGACGGTGGTTGTGGAGACCGTTACTAGCTTGATTAGGTCATCACTTCGAACTGGTTTGTCATGCAATATGAACGAAATCGTCTCAACTGCGCAAGATGTCTTGACGAGCTCTACCCTAATGGAGAATGCAACGCTGAACAGGTAAGTAGTTATCGTCAGACAATGTTTAAATCCGTATCTTTCTTTTGAACGTTCAGTCGCGCCTCTCTATAGTGTACTACCACTTTGTAGCATCGCGGATGTCAATTTTTTTTAGATCCTATGATGGTGTTAAGTCGAGTTTATCAATAAAAGTTTGATATCTCCGCTATTTTCCATTCGATTTGCCTGAGCGGAACGTTTGAGACTGCGGTTAAATTTCTTATTGGTAGTTAGTCGGTATGTTGTCCAACCTCCTGAACAATGAATCATACGATTTTTTTAAACGCATTTTTTCATTTATATCACGTGAACCGCCAGTTCCGTTCGAACATGATAGATACGCGATATTCCTTACCTTTTATTAGTAGTGATAGTAGTGGAGCCCACTGTCAGCCGTTTGAGGAATCCTGCCTGGGTAGTCAATCTCCTGGATCATTTGGTGGATTCCATGCGACACAGAAGGTTGGTTGGGTAACTGAGTACCAAGGTGACGTTTTTAAGCTCTCGTCTTGGCTTCTAGCTCACCTGGCGAAGCGCTTGCTGCATCTGTACATACCGTTTCTATCACCGATTCGAAATTAGCCGAAATCCAGACTTTTCGTAATTGGTTCCCCTCTAAACCTCCAACAATTCACACACACACACACACACACACACACACGCACACTACCTAGTTTGTTAATGTACTAAACGTTTGTAAAACGTGCACAACCAATCAAAGATTAATGAAACGTTTTATACTATCCAGAGCTTCCTTCATAGAATCGTTATTCAACAGAAGTTCCACTTGTTTCTGAAACTGTTCGTTACATAGGCCATTTCGTAAAACCTTCATCCCCTGCGTCAGCACATGCACAGTCGGTGACATCCTTGTCCATGTTAGCCTCTAAAGTTGGTCAAAGCAACGAAATTCGAGTGTTCGTAAGTAAATTAAAGTGACCTGAACTACACCGGCTACGATTCCGTCAATGAGCTATAAATTATACACTCATGGACCACGTGAATGTTGGTTTATATATCTCAGCTGGTCCAGGCTGATCAAGAATTGAAAGAGATTAGAACATGCCTCAGAATTGATGATTCAAAAACTCCTGCAAGAAAACTTATAACTTAACAGGAATGATAATGGCTGTTAAGAGTATGTGACGTGGAATTGGTTTGCAGACACTAGGTAGACTACGTTGGATACCCTAAAAACTTGGTGCCTACAAGAGCAATTCAAGATTAAGCGATATAATGATAACAATAAAAAAATCACATGAGTTCAAAGCAAACGGGAAATAAATAGAAACTTTCATGAGGCTAGGATTACCAGGAAGACGGAAATTAAGAAAATCGAGACATCCGTAGAACTTAATCTTTCTGAATTAAGTAGTGAACCGCTTCTTAAAGAAGCTGAAGCTTAGGACCAAGGAGTCTCGTCTCTGCGCCCACTTATTCATTCGTTCCAAGTGTGACCCTTAATCTCAACCAACCCGTGAGGAAACTGGGAGAAAGTGGTATCGAGCAGATTAGTTTTTCAGTCTAATCCATTTCTTAAACACGGACTCGAGCTTCGCTTGTATTAGCGTGTTAGTCGAATAAATATCTGAATACAAAATGTGCCACAGTGGAAATCGTTTATTTTGACCACTGATTACTGGATTCAGTCTTACAATCGTTCCACACTGGTTAAAGAAGGAAAATTTCCTAAGTGAGGGAATTTACTCTGCTTAGTGCTAACCGTCGAGATTCGGTAAATCTGTGGTTGGGATACAAACGATTACATCTAATAGAACCGTAAGTTTCGTGTTCATCTTTTGTGGTGTAGAGAACACTGAATAAGCAGACTATCAGGCAAGCAGCTTGTACGGGTCAAAGTCCACCAGTTTAATGAAACGGTATTACGATATTCTACTGTAACTCATTTCCTCGTACACAGCTGGAATATTGCAGTAGAAGGTGAGTACACCTGTACCAAACACATAATTCAGCGCACATCTGCTTGTTCACTATTGCTGCTAACATAATTTGGAAAGCATTGAGTCAAAGAACTATTAAAAACCCCCCTGTGTTACACCATACTACATTAACTAGGAACGGGTATAGTGTAACAATTTGGCATTCATTTCAGTGTGTCGCTGCTCCGGTGGATCAATCGGTCTTGTAGCTTCATGTTTATGTAAACATGGTGCATCCAACTTTCAACAGTTGACACATGAAAATGTATAGTGCTACTATTTCTTGATTAAGAGATTGTCCACATCAAAAGTGATGTTAGCACAAGACAGAGCTGAATTGTTATTTTAGCCATTACTGAATCGCCTTATAAACAAGGACACACTATCTCCACTTCATAAGCATTAGTATAATTTCATACACGTATTTATTTCAACAGATGTTTCTTCTAAGACTAGCATTAATTACCACAAACTCGGTAGATACCACCATGCATTGTTGAAAGGAAAATACAGGGTAATGATTCCAACAGACTCCGCTGGATATACACATATTTATTGGAAACCGCTTAACCTGACCATTTTTGACCACCATCCATGTGAGTCTGTTGGAATCATAGTATATTATATCGTATTAGATATATATAAAGAACAAGTGAACCCCTTGACTAGTCATCAACACTCGAAACATTGATCAGCAGTTGGCTAACCGGTTGACGGGATCAGCTGACATAAAGAGAGCGTCAGTGAGGTTGTTTATGAAACGACAGTTGAGACTGAGTGACCACCCTGTGCACCGTCCTACAGCGGATGCAATGCATGTGACAGGGATGCATAATTGACGCGACGCAATTCATTTGCGCTGGCATGCATCCGCAACAAACTATATGTCCATTCATTTGTATAACTGTTACTGCTCTACAGTAAGTTAGGATATTCCGTTTTTTGAGTTGACCGCCGAGTTAATAGCACTTTATGTCTGGAAATATTATTTGACACTTGTTTATCCTCACGAAACTGCTTAAGGGGGGTGTAAAAATGATGGCGATAGAAGAGCCAGACCACCGCATTTTTGGGCGTTTCCTCTTCTTGACACGTACTTATACAATGCATGAGTCCGCTGCATGTTAAAAAGGCCAGTCAGTGACTTAAACACATGTCGCGAGGCGCAAACCTTCCGGTAACTGGGGGTCGCTTAGAAAGTTTCGAAAGGGGTAGGCGGTCATCCTGGTCCCAGACGAAAGAGGTCGGTCTGAAATTCCAAAAGACACAAAGCTTAGGTTTTTCAGAAACGCATTTTTTACATAAATGCAAGAAAATCGATAAATGACCACCAACAATGTGTTAAAGGATTCATTTGCATGGTAAAACCACAGCAAACAAAGTCACCCCACAGTTGATGCATAATTCAACGAACAGCTATTAAGAATTATAGTATTCACTTCGATTTGACATCTACACATGAACCAGACGATCGTGAACGCCTCCAGCACCAGATAACGTGGGTAGAATTCCATATATTGTAAGCAGCGTTTTGTCCGGTCTCGTACACATTTGTAGCCTTGAAAGTTTTGGAGAACTAATTATCTTGTGAAGTGAACCTGAACCGAACGTTCCGGATCCTAATAAACTTGGCTATCGATACTCAAGCTCCAGTCTTAATGTCCTCATTTTCCTACTTCATCCTTACTCTGTCGTCAGCTGATAGGCAGTTTAGAAATGTTCGCTTAAGTGTACTAGACTAAAACTGTGTAGCTGGCAGTGTTGTAAGAGAGATACTAAACCAGCCTGATCTTCAGTTCTTGGCCACTGATCTGTTTTACCAAACGCTGTCATATCGCTTGATATGTTGACAAACTCCCCAACCCTCACCACGGGCTCTGGTGTACTTTGGGATAAAATCCTTTCCACGTTCATGTTATCACTTTATGTAGTATTCATAACAAGTCCGGAAACTACTCGTAGCTCAAGTAAATGGATCACGAGATTTTAAGAGTCGAACATTTTGCGCCATTTTTCCTTGTTTTTCTAAACAGTTATCCCAAACCGTTAATTTGGTCGCTTTGTCCTAGTGTGTCCCACAATACACCCGGCTGTATCGAAATTCTGAGGGCATTCTGATCACAGTTAGAACGCTACCGTCGTGTGTCCGGTCTTTAATGCACCGCCTTATCTCAGTTCATTGAATCAATTGATTTACACATACACGTGTTTTCTCTCACTGGATGTACTGTTCACTGTTTGCTCTTCTTGGTATATTTCTGAAAGATGCTTCTATCCCTTTTACTGGATCTCTGAAACATCTGGCAACGCGTTATGACAATTCATGTAAACGATCAGCTCATCTAGTAGTCTCTTATCAGTCCACAGTCTGTGCGACATGTACGCTCAAAACTTCATCTGACAACTCATTCTCTTAGTTTGGATCTGTCCACAAAAACGATAACCTCAATCTTTCAACGAACACTCATTTACATGCACTCAGTCTACTTCTTCTGACATTCCTTAGTTAAATCACTTTCTACCCAAACTTAATCGTCCCAATCTCAAATGAATTACGAACCAAAACCAACAGTTATTTCCAATTGATACTGGTCGAAATAGCTTACTAAATTGTCTATCAATTTCATGATTATTGTCATGTAGATTACCCTCGCTGAACTAATAATGTTTCGCTTATTAAAACTGTATGCAAGGGAATGAAAGGTCACCACTCGAAAAGCTTAAAGTATATTGTTAATGTGACATGGATTAACTTGAATACAAAAGGGTGAATAGTAGTTGCAAATAAACCTTCAGTTTGTAGCGGTCTCATGAGACGACACTAGCGTGATCTTCGAGACAGTAAGATGTGCCCTAAAAGGAGATCAGTTACACGTCATCAGCAGTAGTTTTGTGTTCAAGTCAAACCGGGAGTGAATGAACTGGCTGTTCAGGATTGCAAACCAATATAATCAATTTAGGGATTACATTTTTAAATCTGTTGGTAGGACTGTGTTAGCAAAGGAAATTAACAATTCTACAGAATCATGTCCCAAGACATACATCAGACATTAGACGAATATGTTCTCTTTTTATGGCGTACGTGTATTAGGCTGTGTTGCCCGTAATCCAGAACTAAGTCGCTTAGAAATCTATGGGGGTTAAGACTGAGATACCCTGTGTAAACACACACACACACACGCACCCTTTTGATTCGGTTATGAGGGAAGTGATGAAATGATGCTTTGAAATTCCGAAGCAGTACTGAAAATGTACATCCTACTAGCTTTCCGTAGTGGAACATGTGGTCAAACGGCCTTATCGCTTTGTTGAGGCCACTTTTGCAAATTTCTCCTTTAAACCACTGGGGGTAAGGGAAAGTCAAATAGCTTTTTACTAATAGTTCTGTAGCTATCTCAGTTAGTTAGTTGCAAACGTTGGACACTGCAGAGTATTGTGGCAAAATATTGATGCCAGAGCTCGTCTGCATGGAAAACCATTGCAGTAGAATGGAGTTGATCACTCGTGCCGAAGCCAGTGAGAAAGACGGTGAAAACAACTCACTTAACAGTCACAATCAGTTTGGAAAGAACTGCTGGTTTCTGTTGGTATATATATATATATATATATATATATATATATATATATATAGCATATCGGCTACAAAGCTGCTCTGGATGGGAAACTTCAGATTAACTGCGTCATATGGATCAGATTCCAGATTACTCACCAGTAATTCTTGTTCGTTCAACACAGACATTAACAGAACTATCGTCAACAGAACAGCACTAAAGATTGGTTAGTGTTCCCGTTCACAGGACAAAGGATGAAGAATAAGGTTTTATCTTAAAATATTTATCAAACTTCAACTTTTAAAATTCATGTGAATTGCAACTTGCAAAGAAACAAGCAAGGTGTGAATTAAAAGCCGTCACTGTCGATGGAAAACAGTATACACTAATGGCAAACTTATCGTGACCCATCTGCGTGGTGACTAGGAGTCGATCACTAATGTAACATCCCTATTGTTCATTGGACAGATTTGCCTTAGTTATGACCCGATAAATTCCTTGTGTTATCTGTAACCCACCGGCTTTGGGCCTTGATTATTTCTCATGAATGCTTTAAGATATTCCACTGAAAGTCGGATGAATTGCGTCCTCGACTTATTCCACCATCATCATATGTCGTATCTTTGTAAGCTTGGATGTATTCATCTAATTCATAGATTATTGTCAAGCCAAACTCCCCGTCTTGCCCAAAAACTCATAGGAACTCTGTTTCGTAATACGAGGCCACCAAAGACCTTCGAGCTGAGTCATCAGGCTTACTACTCATGTATGTTTTTTGCATGTACTCTGTCGGCTCTGTGACAACAATATTGGTGAAAATGCTCTCGACGATGAACCTAATTGTATTTCCTTTAAGTCAGTGAAAAGAAATCCTTTGTTAAGACTCTTAGAATGTACGTGAAATGACATTCTTTCTTGAGAAACCTCAGTAGCCGTGTTTATCCGCAGCTGTATGCAATCTGTTGGCAGTTGATAATGAACGGCTTAAACGCCCGTTTGTGACTTACCCCAGATTTCGCACGATAATGGGACATGCTGTAAAGCCAAAAAAACGGCTTCATTATCTGAAGTCGATTACTGTCTAATTCATAATTTCGTATAGCCATGTGCCTCCGTATAATATTGAACTACTGGTGTGCAGTCTTCCCTGGGCTTTTTAGTCACGTATTCATTGTTTTCCAAAGAAGTCTACCAAGTAGACCAGATCCAAAACTCGTTTGAACCCTAGCAAGATTCTCAAGTCGTTCTCATGCCCGTCTCGAAAGTAGTCAAGGTTTGACAGTATGGTTACTGTCACACTATCACAGGCTCAACTGTTTTCTGTTTTCTGGGGTATCTTTTCCACGTGCGAGTCGTTCTCTTTCCAAGGTTTATGTCATGCACCGATCTCCACTACATTAACTATGGTATTTATCAGTCACCCGTATTAACCATATCTGCAGACCGTATACATGCTGAATCAAGACAGGTAACATTCAGTACTTGTTGTAACCCCTTCCAAACCGTACGCTGGTTTGTCCTAGCTATTGTAGTTCGTTTGGCAAAATTCGGATTCTCGTCCCCGTAATATTAGCGCCAAAATTCTCGGTCGCGAATAATATCGCGAGTGTCCTGTATTCACTCCCAAGGCAAGCCAGAAGACACGCTCGAATCTAGAACTTTGTTCCACCCCAAAAACGTGTGCGATTTGGACGACAATTTTCAAATTATTTATAGGGTACATAATGTTCACACATCCCCCCACCAAATGGAAAAGACTAAGGTTCACATATGTGCTTAGCGGTATAAAAAAGGTCTCAGCCAATTTGGACAGTTTCTCACGACGGAGGTGCCCTGAGACGGTAACAGGGTGGGCGCCCTAACAGTACTGGAGAAGATAGACATGGTAGGTAAATAGCGGACAGGGATGAGCAATTTTCAACATAGACGGTACAGTGTTGGCGCCTGCGTTAACGAAGTGAGCACGGGTGATAAATGGCGGTAGAATTTGTAGTTTTAATCAATGAATTTAGATTCAGTCGTTTGTCTTAAGTAATCTATCAAAAATGTCTCAGTTCAACGAAACAGACCAAGCTTATTCTTAAGTGAATGCTTGTCACGTAAGTTTCACCGTGAAAGAGGCAACCAGTATTCAGTGCCGGTTTTCCCAGCTGCTTGTATATAGCTACCTAATCTGGGTAAACTGCTAACATCTTTATGGCTTATCACATGTTTGGCGTGGCCACCGGAATCCTGGGCATTCAGCTATTCTAACCCAAATTTCGTAGCCATGAATGAACCATCCTCTAGCGTTCCAGTCGTTGTGCCTTTTCCACGTTAACATCTGACAGGGTTGGTTTTAATAGCTCATTTCATCACACTTCTGTTCTCAACAACGATCATACCGTTTTATCTGTGCAGTTATTTTTAGCGGTTTACGAACGCTACCCAATCAAATCGAACTATACCTGTCCTACTTTATTATGTCCCTGAACTGCTTTTGTGTGTATCACATACCCGTTTGATATGGTTCAGTGTCACTTTAAGACTGCCCAAACGATTTCGTTGGAATTGCCTCGACAGAATCACCAGGATTGTGTAAACTGAGTGATTCACGCTAGCATAGTGGGGTAAGGAGTCAAAATGTACTAAGATTCCAGAATCCTAATCTAGTCAGGACAACGAGCATCCCCCGACGGCATAACCGTGTCCGCCAAGATGGTGTACTTTTTCCGTTCGGATCACATCTCTCCTCTCTTCTCTCTCAATGCACTTCGACTACAGTGATCAATCGACACAACCTAACCCGACTCGATTAAAACTCTGTTTGTACTGTCTGCTACAGCAACTCGGGGAAAACTGTGAGAAACGGACGCATGGCTTGTACATGCTCACCATGACCTGATTAGATTCCCACTGCTCTCTCGTCAGACAGAACTTGAAGACGTGGCGCGCTTGATGCCTATATTTGTGGATGTAGGGGACAAGGTAATTCACTTACCACTCATACCCGCTCTGTGGAGACACTAGTTGGGGCCACGGTCACGTAAAGTGATTCATTCTATGGCTGATTTATGTGATGATTGCAAACAGCACTATCATATTTCACAGTGCAGTCGTTTGCAACAGTTTGTGAGTCCTTCAAGCACACAGAACCTGAAAGTGCCAGATTTCGTATGGCTACCATTGCACAGCGAACGATAAAGCTGTATTTCTTAAACCCAGCGACAGCAGATCGTTCCTTTGAGCAGGGAGAAGAATAATGTGACTGAGTCAGATGCATCAGGGTACCATTACCGTGATCTTCAAAACAGGAAGACGTATTTCAGCCGACAACTTAACAATTAGCCTTCACTCATCATGTGAGGATATCGGCAACCAACTGAGTGACTGAGTTGGCTATATTAGCTTGCAACCAAGTTGATAACTCTTATATCCAGAGGATGGAACAAGTTCTGCTGTTCTCCGCTTCTTTAGGTTAGTGATGGACTGAAATCTTCCAGCGATACAACTATCTAATGCATTTATATATATATATATATATATATATATATATATAACTTATGCTCTGAGAGAATAGCCACTTTTTGGAGGTTATAAGGTTTTGGACTGGCCAGCCTACACTCCTGATACCAACACCATAAACAATTGGTGAACCTATTCGTTTGCTAGATGTACAAAGATCCCGAGGATGTACCCATAGACGATTATTTTCTTGATGCTTTCAAAGCGAATTTGAGTTCCAAAGTACAGTAACTGCTTGCTGGAGGTGCATCTAATCGAGAGGCCGAAATGGTAAGGAGAAATAAGAGAACCACGTTATGCTACTTTGAGGAATTACAGTTCACAGAGTGTCCATGCCATTTTGTCGTAGTCATTTTCGTATTTAGGGTTATAATTCATTGCTCCCAAATGCTTTTCAGACGACCTTCATTTTACTGTTTAATAATTAATTTTGTTTATTTGTTGCACAAAACGATTACTGTCAAATTAATAACAATGTGAATGTATAGTCAAAAGTATGATAACGGGATACCTTTGTTTATGAGTGTACAGTCATGCGCAAATTGGACTTTGTACTTATCTACGTACTTTAGAAACAACTTTGGCCGAGTTCGGATATCATTATGCGAATGTTATATGTTAATGTCTGTTTGACTGATAGTAAACGCTGACTGCGCAACCTGCCTTTTGTGTTTTGGGAATTAACAAGCTGAGATTTGGGAGTTTTGAGGATGTTTTCATTCGATGGGGTATACACTCGATACAGAAACTCGAGGAATCAAGCATACTTGGTTATCATCTGCGTGACTTTTGTGGTTTCCGCCATTAGTAGGTTACTTATCGGTCAGTACTGCATCCTGTGGAGTGTAATCACGTAAACTTCCCTACCAACTCCCGTTGACTGGATACTTCTGGTTTTTTAATTTCACAGTCCTTCCATCTTCAAAATTTCCCCGTCCCCACTTACTAATTTGCCTTTCCCTTGGCTGTCACGATGGGAAGACCCTTGGAAATCCGAAGTGAGCTCGGCAAATACAAAACATACTCCTCAGTCCTCTTCACCGTTGGCAAAAACAGCCCAAAGAGTGAACTCCTTTGTTCCAGATGAGCCTGATGGTGAGACTCCTAGTCAAACAGGGATTGAGTCTTATGCACGGTCAGAGTCCGGACTGAATGCAGACAAGATTGACGAAAGTCTCAAAATCCTGACTACTCCGTCCACAAAATCTGATGGGAACACCATGATCGACAGTCTAAGTGCTGCGGACCACACGAATCTGTCTGTCATAGCTCCTTGGTGGCCGTTGCTTCTTACCTCATCAATGTCTGCTGGTAAGTCATTGTTCATCTTAGTTTTCTGCAAAGTTGACGATCGAAAGCGGTTCCATAGTTAAGCGTTTCATTGGACAAACCATATAATCAATTCCAAGTTATGTCATACCACCCAAAGTCCAGTAATTTTCCTCCACGAATCAACCTTAGTGACAGAAATATTTTATTGTGATAGTGATATCCACATGTTTAGCCTCAATTTCGTAAGAATTATGTGGGGTTAGATCGATAGAACCGACCTGTTTGAACCAACGGTTCTTTAAGCACCAGCGACATATAGTTAAATAATGATGCCGTCTAATTTTGTTTCTAAGTGTCCGAAACATTGAGCCTTTTCGATTTATTTGAATAGCGTATTTGGAAGATAAGTCAGAATGTGATTTCGTTTCACACTCATTATTATTAGTTATCTGGTTTTCCCTTTAAAGGTTACATTTCTGAGCTCGTAACATAAAGTGTATAAAATCTTCATCTACTGGCTTAAACGCTGTAAACCCAACTTCATCATGTTCGTTACCGAATTATCTCAGACAGAGAAGAAATATTTAGCAAAACAGGTTTGAATTAAGCAGCACAAACATGAAAATGTTCGGCTCCACCGGTACGCCAAGAAACGAGAACTATCGTGCAAATTACATCCAGTTTTTTATTAAAACTTTATCCTGCGGGAAGGTTACATTGGCACACGGTTGAACAAATATCTTCCAGCAGGTTTGTCTAAATTCCAAGAACGTACGAATGTTTATCATCGGTTATTGAGTTCAACTATCATATCACTTGTCTGACACCATTAAAGCCCGAGTGGCAAAAGTACAACGAGCATTTGTAACTAAGGTTTCTGGCAAAGTGACTGATCAGCATGTCATTGTGCGAAAAAGGTAATAGACGGATTAATAACAGCGATGGTGCTTATGATGTTTATAGATGAGGAGCACTGGCAAGCAGATGATGTACAGTTGAATATATGTGAGGGGACGAAAATTAAGCAGGATAACATATGAATGATGACAGTGAGAGCATACGTGAAATGACTGAAAGTATAGGACAGATGTATTCACAAAGTTTCTACAATAGCACTATTCGTTCCTAGGTCACAAATAGGTAAATATAAGAATCAAAGTTGAGGGAGTTCAGTGTGACAAGTGCACAATCAACGGCTAGATCTAACGGCAATACTTGATATGCGGAAGCATAGACGTAGGATGATCTCAAAGAAAAACTACAATGGCATCCAGTACGAGCGTCACTATCTGGCTGGAAATTAGTGCTATGTGGCCCTTAATCAGTTACAAGTTTAATAACCCACTCAGGTCAACGAAGGCTCACAAATACAGAACCAGAGTAACCCGTTGAGTCATGTTATACTGACATCGTGATTGGGTGAAATGATATCGGGAAACGTGAAGGTGTAAGCAAGTCATCTCAAAACGGGGTTATCACAGTGGACAGGAATTTCGGTTCGTTACGCCGACGGTTATCAGTTCGAATCCCAGTTTCTCCGATCCTAAATAAGATTCACTCGTGGAGTGATTGATTGGAAGTGGACGACTGAATATTATCTGTCCCAATTATATTCTCGGTCTCCATAATCAAACCGAAATAAACGTTCGTAAGTTTAGCAAAAATAGGTTATTTATGTGAAAAAATAATAGTTGGACAGTCGAAACAAATGTAACAGAATTTCGTTGTGCTTTCGAGTAATCTAACATTGTTTCCAATCATCGATGATTTAACGTAACGCTTTTCACTGTTCGTTTAATTATTTCATACCCCACTAACGCCGCCACACCCCGTTTCTCTGTACAGTCGGCAGTGCACAACACGCTTTTCTCTACCTCCGCCTCTGGCGCAGTCTTTTGTCACACTGTCACCCTTCCTTGATTGCCGGACAGTCATGGACAACGGAACGGCCGGTACGAGGTGAGGTGGATTTCTCAGTGCAATCCAGTCCATTGAATTTGGTTACCCGCGTGAAACTGGGACGGCAGAACGGTGATTGGTCAACTACGGAATTGTCGGAGCTTGGGTTGACCAACGGACAGACAGTGAAATCGTTCGACTCTGAAAGATGGAAGTAAGTCAGGGTTTATGAGATTTATCTATACAATTGTAATGATTCCACATAAACTGCTTGATTTTACTAGCTGTTAATGATGAGTATTAGGGGATTTGGATTTTTATACAGATTGAACATCACCCACAATTGATCGCAGCTGTCGCATTCCCATAGACTTTCCAGTCGGCCCATTTCGAAAAGAAACACTAGACTCGAGTTTCGCTCTCAGTAGAGCTCGTCAGTAGTGCGTATCATCGCCACTACCGGGACTTGAACCACAGACACGCTGTTCATCAGGCAACGGTGTTTACCACTACCTTACCACTAGTTTACCTACCAGCTGTCTTGGTTTCTTGCATCACTGCAATTTTGGATCTGGATTATGCTGATGTATACGTTTATAAATGGATAACGAGAACCTCATAAACCATGGAACCGGTTTATCTCATGCATGATTAGCTGTCCACAATAAAACATATAACCGAACAAACGGTACGGCTGGTAAACTGACAGGCAGATACATGTACCAAGAACGTGTTAATCGTCATCCGAAGTCGGAGTATTGTTAATGCATTACGAACTAGTAGCTCCTGATTCAATAACTGCATAATGTGAGTGCATGAAATTGATCTCGCTAGTGATCGAGTGTGAGATACAGGTTCTGACAAAATGGTTCCCCATGTTACAAAGATAACAACTATCCCTTGTGTGTGGATAGTCCTTTCGGTCATGGATTTGATGTCCTATAGCAGGTGTATGGGAATTTGCCTGTTTTTATAATAGCCTGTTAACTGCCTTCATCGCACTGCTTACATGAGTATATCCAAAGCAAGTGCACATTGTGCTGCTTGTTAGAACTGTAGTCGGAGTGGGCTCCCTATGTAGCAATAAGTTCTTCCGCGTTATTGACTAGAACTAATACTTATTAGAAATACTTAGCAGAAATATGCAGTCTTGAATTTATTGTATGTCCTAATCATTCATGGTAAAAATTGGTTACGATTAGACGATAAAAACAGGCCGAGTATGCCGGATGCAACAGCTATCGTGATTCATGTCGTTTTATCAATAACAATGAATTCATTGCTGTCAGAAACGTAAAACGACTGACTAAAATGTAGCCATGGGAAAGCAACATCTGCGATCGACTGAGTGATATTCAACGTGTTTCAATCGAAAAGCGGCAACTGCAATATCCCTAAGCAAGCTTAATGAAATATGTGTGGATTCAAGATGAAGACAGGTCCCGTTCTTGATATCATCGACCGGAGTTACCAGAACCCTTACCGTGTCTTCTCGCGAGGCGATCGGTCATCGTGAGCATCACTCACAAGCAGCTGTGGCTGAGCGTTTGCATACGCTAATTCAATCGTGCCCAATATGAAGGTGACGCAACAGTCTCGGCCGTGACAAAACAAACTATTGAACGAAAGTCGTGTTTAGTGCTATTTTCAGTATAGAGCTGAGTAAAAGCCTCCCGAATTGCAACGGCTGCAGTCGACTGTGAATATTGTTCAGACTATATTAATCAAGATTGTCAACTACCTATTTACACTAAAGCTATTACTCCTGAACGCATCTATCAACAGTCAACGCCTACGCCTTTTTGTGTACTTTTGGGCGATTTTTCTACTCCAAGCAATAACTTGACAGCTGTGAGGGGGAATAAAGTGGACCTTTAACAGAATGTTTTGAAGTGTTCAATCGCTCGTTTTGCCACTGATAAGACAGAGCAGTTCTGTTGATCACTTCTTGGTGGGTTTCAAATCAGGTGAGAAGTCAACAAACAATGGTGTCAAACTAGATAAACTTAGAACACTTCGATCGATATCCAGCGAAACTTATGTCAGCGATTGTGCTGGGTCAATGAACAAAGCCTGCATAGCGAACAATGCACTGATCGGAATGTATTCTTGCTAAACCGACATCAACTTCAGCGATTCCTAAAGTAAACCGAACAGCAGGTTTCCTAAACTAATCGCTAAGAAGCTGGAATGTCTAGTTGTGAGAAACGTGATCTGAACCACCCGGCTGCTGACAGGACTTCCGAAAAACTGGGGTTTGTTCCAACCACCAGTGAAAAGCGGGTGACGAGTTGGATGTTGGCTGTTTCTGGTGCACTGGCAATTTCATACCAAAAGCAGAACTCCTTGGTCCATAGTGGATAACCAGGAGAGTTTTTTCTGCAGGTCATTGCACTAGCTTTCGAGAAGTCAATGCAGCGATGTGTTGCTTGGTGAAACACTAGGAAGATGATGCTTATTTTCCACGGGATTTAATTCACAGTCTGTCTTGGATACAGTCGCCAGTTGACAACCATCCCGCAACTCTGAGATTCACAGTTCGACCATCTGAAACAAGCGGGCAATAACATACCATCCACCGCCTATAAATCATTTGCCAGAAAAGAGTATAAATGGTTTTCAAACGAAGCGATAGGTGTACGTTTTAATTTGAAAAAAGTAGCATAAATGGCCTTCAAACAATAAAAATTGGACGCTGGTGTTTCTTACAAGCATGCATAGAATGGTTAATTTACTTAGGATGCATCGGCTAAGACAGTCAGGTCATTCCACGTGTCTAATGACTTTTATGACGACCAAGGGAAACACAGAATATGTTTACAGTATAGAATTTAAAACCAGAAAAGCATATGTTAATGTTGTTGTTGATTTTTATAACCAATTTCATTTTCGGTTTCAGTATTGAGCGTTGACATTTTGTAGAGAAGGAAGAGTTGACATAACTGCTTAATTCTCAGGTTCAAACACCTAATACAGACACTAATCACTTCTGGATACATCAAACTCTCATGGAAGATTCTTATCGTGCAATCCACTTACTTGTAGCCAATGCCTTGCAAGGACTTCAAGTAAAACTAGACTTTAGCTTGTCATTGGAGCCGACGTTGACAAAGACATCCGGGACGTTGCGGCTTTACGGCCACACAGTAGAGTAATGAGAAGAGTTAATTCACTAAGTAGTCGAAACTGATCCATCGAAGTAAAAAACGAAGAAGAAAAGAGGTTTTGGTGTGCGCCCTGTTAAGAGATTCATGGTCAACAGACTTCTATCATGAGAACACTGTGTTTTAGCAAACATACACGTGAATTTCCTGTAAAGATAAACTTGCACACACGATACAATTTTTGTACGGCTAACCCTGCTGCACTTTATCACCTGTTTTTACGCATCACGCAGATCAGTTAGAAAACAGCAAACCTCTCATATGTACTTTTGATTAACAGCCTTCTCTCCTAATATCATCAGCTAGATGCTAGGTAGGCCACGTGACCAAAATCCTAGAGATTCAACTCGACTTCCATTCATTAACTGATGCTCCGGTTTGCACTGATGTGTACTATAATATGTTATGTTATATTACACCGTACTAAACTGTACCGTACCACACTATGCAATATAAACTACTGATTGGCTCTAACGGAAGTGAAAACCGAGTCTAATTCTTTTCGAAAGAGGTTGGTTGGAAATCCTATTTGACTGCGAGACCTGTGATCAGTTACTGTGGATTCTCCTTTCAGTAAATCAGCTTTTTTATAACTTCAGAACAACCTATAAGTAACCGATAAGTTGGTTTGGTGATATTGTTCCACACCTCACACGGAAGGCTCTTCTTCTGGTCTGAAGAAATCTCTGTGCCAGAAATGAAACGTCACAAATAAGCCAAATTACCGATTATTGACGAGTTGTTCTGAAACTGTGGACATTCAGTCTGTCTCATGCATATTCCATCATATCTTACTTTTTTGTTGGTTGTTTTATTTTCCGAATGGAGAACAGTTGAACGCATTTCCAAACAGTTATCAACAGTGGTGCCTGCAAAAGAAGCCACTGTGACTCTTGACTATTATCTGATTTTGCAGCAAGGAATATGGTAGGAGTACAAAAAAGGTTGTATTCCGTTAAGCCAGATGTAAGGACTTGGGCTTTTCATCTGCTTATAAAAAATTCTTGTAACTCAAAGCTTGTTTTATACTGGATAAAGTTCACTTATATTTACTTGGTAGTAAGAATATTGACTCGGATTTTCGCCGAATTATTTGCTCAACAGTATTTGTACAGTTGGAGACACTTTTGGCAGATGTGTCCGTCGTGATGGTAGGTCACACATCACGTGCTTATAACAAACTTTAATTAATGTTGATAATACATCATATATCGTATATTCTGAGTTATTGTGTACGCTACTTGTAAGTAGATGACGAAGTTAACGAAATAATCACATAACCACGGCAGGCTTCCACCAATCTATTGCTATATTGGTGGTTTAGTTTGGACAACCCTCACCACATAGTGATAGTAACGATGCAAGGTGAAATGTTTGATCTAGCGTGGTAGCGGAAAACATCCATCCGGCCAATGACGAAGTAAGTCAATGAGACAAATAAACTACTCTATTGGTTTTGTCACGGATTGTGAGCAATGTTAGATGCGTGCGCTACACTGGTGCGCAAACCAGTATGCCTGGAGCGAACGTACGTTCTGGCAAACAGCGTGAACAGCGGTCACTTTTTAATTGACTAGCGATCAATGGTTCGCATGATGCGAAGACTACCGATCGGTCGATACTTTCTTAAACCGTAATATGACCGAGTGAAATGATCATTATCGAGTCTGCCTGAACACGGTCAGGTTTATTACTGAATTACGCGTTGTCTGTGAACCCAGAACTGTGATAAGATAATCGGACACGCCAAAACGGCAGTCAAATAAATGGTATCCTATGCGACACTGAAGAAACTGCACAAACTAATGATCCTCCTCCGCTTCAAATCGACCGGGTGTTTGAGTAAGCGAGCAAAAATATTCATATTGCAGAGCTGCGCATGTTCTCATGAACTGGTTGGAAACGAGCAGAAAAATATCCTCACTAAAACAGTTGAGTCATGGCAATGGTGAAACAGGTTATAATAATTGACACCAGACGAAGTCTTATAGCCATGCAACCGTAGTTGAAGACAAGATGAACTTCAAAGATCGATATCAAACGTTTCTAGGTAATCAGTCCAGAAGGTTTGCTTCAATAAGTGTGTATAGAAGTACTAGTTGTGTTTTCTGCCAACGAAAGCAACATTCTTTAGCAATTAATCAGCATGCTAACTATATTAAACAGCCCATGGGAAATAGCCCAATCATTTCATTTATCATGATTATTAGTCAACCATTCAGTTAATTAACTGCTGTCCAATGCCACATCTTGTGAACATTTATCCGAGTAAGATAACGAGTCTACTAACGTACAGCTAAGAGCCGGAATCATTAAGAAGATTTGGGCGAAAATAGTTGATATTCGGTTCTAGTTATCCAACCTGAAATCTTTCAATGCTTGAAGCTGGACGCAAACATCCATGGCTAAAAGTGTCAACATTTTCTACAATTTCGTATAAGATTGATGCAAACATAACAGTCGCAGCCCTGTCAACCTACCCGTGTTGCAACACTACGATTGTCCCTCAATCACAGTGAAACACATAGATCACCTTTAAGGTTGGTTTCATGGATCATATTCTACTAGTAGATACCTACCAACAGCCCAGAACTAGAGTATCATGTCAGTGTAACTCTTAATATCCTTATCACTCAACCAATTAGAAATGTGCTACAAATTTTATCAGATATCTTAGTTGAAACAGGTTTGGAAAAACATGTGGTCTCTATCAGGCCCAACAGTAAACCGTTATTCCCAACCGTTTCTAAAGAACGTGGTTCATACACATTCCTTGATTGTTTCCAAAGAATATGAGGTTGTATCCGGTTCTTATTTGGAAACGCTAATAAATGATACTGACCTATCCATCAAATGTACGTCTTTGTATTGTGACTACATGTGAGTAGTTCAACTGGTTTTTACTTTGTTGATGGTGTGCGTATATTTTAGCGCTGCACAAGCCAAATTAGCTGCTGGTTATTATTCCGAGTCAACGCCTTCGAGCACCAATACGTCTGGGCCACGTTCCAACAGCTGCGGGTTGTTACTCGAATCGCTGGTAACCCCGCCACGTGAGTATGACCAAAACGCGCCTAGGCTACCTTCCTCATGTCCAGTCGAACATGCGAGACTTGGTAAGCATCACGCCACAGACAGAAAGCAGCCAACATTCACCCCGGTACCACGTTCCACGTACAAATGCTCTCACTGCGGTCGCGGATTTAGCAAAGCCTACAATCGTACAATTCACGAGCGGACTCATACTGATGAACGTCCGTTTAGTTGCACCGTTTGTGCACGTCGTTTTCGTCGGAAAGACCATCTTCGAGACCACAGGTAGGTGATTGCTTACAGGGGAATGTTTGAAGAGTTAGAAATCAACACACTTTAATTTTTATTATACAGAGATATATTGTACCTACATTCTAGGGATTTATGATTGTGGTTTGCAGAACTAGTAAGCTGTTTAGTAGTTGAGGTTTTCTACACTGTGTTGCTTTAAAAGCTTGGACTTTGTCGGTGGACATTCTTGGACAAGAAACGGACAGAGCAGTTTGCAACGCTCAGCCTTCAAGGACCCAACAAACAAACTCTGTGTAAACGGCACTGGTACAGTTCAGACACGTTGCTGTTTCACGTGCGTGCAATATCTGAGTAACCATTTTCTCAGAATGAACAACACGGTTTTCTGTTACTATGGGTATTTAGGTGACTATCGATCAATTGAGTTTAGCTAGACAGTGGTCTTTCATTTGAACACCAGTTCTCACTCGTTCTTATAAGTTACCTTCGCTCGTCCGCCTGGTCTCAAAAGTGTTGACGGTTTTGAAATCGGAGTGACTGGCCTTGTGGTAAGTCCGTTTAATTGCAGGAAGACCAGTTCCCTCCTAGTATGTCAAATAGTAGCTGGACCATTATCACTCTGTACGATCGAAATGTTCCTGTCATTCATCCCATTTCATGAAATGAAGTCACGGTCAGTCAGTTCACCTTCAAAATGCTAGTCGCCGACCAGTTGTTCTCGGTGTTGGCCGATCCCCACAGCACATTTGATGAACTTGTGTTGGGTAGGACGAACGGCTAAAAGTCACACCTAATCAGCTTTGATCAGGTTAATGATTGGTATTCATCATGGGTCAAGTGAATGGTGCTTGCCTCACGGTGAGTGTGGGTTTACTCGGTCAGTTAGGAAGAGTCCAGTAAGTCTGAGTGACGTCAGTGTAATACACATCAAATGCGTTTGTTGGATCTTGTAAGGTATTTTGTCCAAGAAGACATACCCCATGTTTCCTACATTTACCAAACGAAAATGTCAGTATCTGAATTAGCTTTCGTGAAATGGGACAAAAATGGACTACTTTTATTGAGCCAAATATAAGTGATATATAGGTATTTTTAGGCACGGTGTCATTTCGAAACTTATTGTCAGAAAAGGCTGGTTTAACTTTTTTGAATTCGCCTTACGTCTTGACTAACAACGTTAGATGTGAGTTAGATATAAACTGTATATTATCTTATATTTGTACTTGTCATCACATAAAGACAGTGGCGCATTTTGAACCCCAGCTAGTGAGCCAACAAGGGTCAGCAAACGCCAAATCTACGTCATGGACTACTGACCGCCTTTATTCTTTACAGCCACGCTCAGGGAAGACAAATAAGGTGTCATACACTTCTCTCCGGGCGGGTATTCTTAGCGTGCGCCTAAGGGTTCTCAACCGATACAATGAATATGTTTTACTTAAGCTAACTGGTATCGACATAAGTTACAGTAAATCAACATTGTTTCCGTAGTGTTGTCATCATGTACAGACGTTACCTTACAAAAAAGGCTGTCAAGACAGATAACTTACTAACATCTGCGACGCGATGAGGAAATACTGCACAAGCGTTAACCAATATCGCGAACACAGTTGCGCTATACACTCTGCCCTTTGGTGACAGGCTGTTGTTATGTCAACTCCACAGGGCCTTCGAGGTAATCCAATCAACTCGGGTTCTAGAGTTACGTAAGACCTGTTGTCCCACACCACTGCTATTTACGAAATCAAATACTTTTGCCTAAATCCATAGCTCGACCAATCGGACCAAGTTCAGGAACAATACACCGCCAGTTCTGGGAAGACAGCCTGAACTTAGAAGACTTATAGCACATACCATATCATGATAAGGTAAAACCTCCATGGGGACAGTCACAAGGAACAGGCTGGGCGGCTCTCTACAAATAATGTAGGCCACCGCCTCCTACAAATGCGGGTGGAATAGAATTTTCGATTGTAATCTCTCTAACTGGACTGCTTATTATTGGCTATTACATATTTATATGAGACCCAATTGCGAAAAATCCGAGCTTCGGCTAGATTCGAACCAGCGACAGAAACAATATGCCGAAGGCGGCAAATGCTCTGTCAGCTGAGCTATGAAGCCACACCACGAGCTCGGAAATTTCACATTTGGATCTAATTATCCACCCAATCAACTGTGTCATATGGAATCCACCAAATGATCCAGCCTATTGCCGATTGCCCGGGCAGAATTTCAGTTCACGCTGGAATCCACCAATGCCACCAATGAGCATTGACAATGAAGTACCGACTGGAAAGTCTATGGGAATTCGATAGCTGCGATCAACTGTGGGTGGTGTTCAATCTACATGAAAACCAAAACTCCTACTACTCATCAGCAATGAATTACTTGTCAGTAATTTGATTACATAGATTTTTTTAGTTTTCTCATTGTCTGTGTAAATCCAGCTGAAGATCTTGTTGAAAGTTGGTTTCGTTGAGAAGCAGCTGCCGATTATTCTTCAAAACACAGGTTTTGGAGGCGATTGCTATAATGCTTCTTTCTCGTCGTAATAAATGTCTCCTGTTTACCGAGTTGACAGCTCGGAGAATCCTTGGACGAAAAACCAGGACGATTTACTTCAAGCTTACGAGTAAGACAGGCTTCATATGATTTAGCTGAAGTTCTTTGTGGACGTAGAAGCTGTTGTATATGCCTTCGGAATGACCTCATCAGTTACACACAAAAATCGGCTGAAACAACTTAACAGTTTGTTTCTGTCTGTTATCAAGGTAGCCGAGTTTCTGCCTTCTGAAAGGGATTACAACAAAAACGTCCTTCCCTGACACCTCTCCCCTCAAGGCTAAACTTTGATTCGGAAGGACGCAGATTAACTATGCAACTGTATTCAATTTGAGAATGTCAGTCGTTTGATATCCGCTCTGTTTTGATAGTTGAATCATTAACGAACCCCGCGTAGACTCTGTAGACGTATAAGCGCTTTCTCCAGGAAGAGAGAGAGAGAACACGTGAGGTAATGTCTTTTTTTCAAGGATCTTCTGTAAGCCAACAATTATTTGCGAAGATTTCGGCATTTCTAACTCAAGGGACATTTCAGTTGTCATCTGGAAGAGCAGTGAAACGGAGGTGAGCGCAGTTTTGCTTCTGGCTTGTTAGTTTGCGTTCTCTGGATACCTAGATTCCATCGATTACAATCGTCTTGTTCACGAGCAGTTACGTTCACAACTCGTGACTTGCTTAATTTCGTATGAACAAATAGGGGTCGTGATGGTCTGCACTGTCTACTGGAACGAATGATGTATGTAACATATCGCCTCTTACATCAGTTTACTCTGTTGTGGATTCTTAATGTAGTCAATGAGACATAACCAATACATATTAATGAGTAGTCGGGGATTTTGTTAGTTATGAGTTGAACATCCCTCACATTTAATCGCAGCCTTCATATTCAAGTTGACAAATCCCTCTGAATGCGAAGACTGCGATCAGATATGAGTGATGTTCAGCTAAAAAAAAATAACAGTACATATTGCTCAAGAATGCCTTACTAAGGGCTAGTCATGCTTAGTTAAATGCGGTGTCTATCTGTTCGTTTAGCAGCGACCTTTTGCAGTCGTGATCCGTTTGAGAAAATCACGCTGATGTGTTGAATTCTGAAGCGGCTCAAATAACTTGCAGACTGCAGTTGTGGGTGTGTATATCCGTGGTTGTTGGTTGTCATAAGGACTTTGCAGACGCTCAGAAAATGGTCTTTGTAAGGCAAACTGATCGTTGTAGATTAGAAACATACAATGTGAGTGAGTGCTAAAACGGTCAATATTTGAGGGCGGTTTCTTACAAAATGTTCTAACGTGTGTTAGACTGTCTGTATTTTGCCACCAAACAAGCTTATATCACGCAAGACCCAGTTTCCAGTTTTAAGAAGGAACACTGGTGCTCAAAAACGGCTTTCACATCTACAGCCCCGCGGGCAAGTGTCGTGAAAGGAACGACCCATCCACATGTCTGTAGAGATCTTGAGAGCTGCCACCAATTTATTGCAGTTTGTTAACAATTGCTAACAGTTATGGATAGTATTACTGTGTACTTCGACGCCTGATCCACTGTCACTGTAGGATGATTGTATCATCGTCACAGTAAGCTGCAAATTGGGGCTGCTCAATAATAAGACGTTTTATTATAACCCGGGACGATCAGAATGGCCACGATAGGGTCCTCCTTATTGGTCATTAGGTTCCCAATCAGAAACGTTTGACCAATCAGACCAAGCAGACTTGACTGGTGTTTGTTTCGTCATAACTCATATTTTCTTCATTTGTGTCATTTGAACACGTGACGAAAACGAGGACCGAGGACAAACATTCATCACATTCGTGACGTTTAGAACTAAAAAGGTATCCGACATGGCTTCACTTAACGATGTCCTCTCAGCAACTCCTTGTTGTTTGCTTACGATTACCTAGTCAGTAAAATAAATTTACATTCTACTAGATTACGAAATAAATTTTTAGGCTTTCACAGGTGAAAAACGGTGCACGATGATTAATTTTACCTCCCACACGGTCACATGTGTGTACTCAGGTAAATTAGTATTTAATAAACGCTCCAACCAATTCGTATGCCATTGGTGCGTTTGTATGCAACAATTATTGTCACTCTTGGCGGAAGCGACATATCTTCTTCCATATCGACCGTCACCGGGAACAGGTTGGGTCATAGTCGTTGCCACTAACATCTAGACTCAGTGACTCGGTTTTACACTGACCATCTATCCATCTGGTCTCACACATGTTGGTGCCATCCTCACACTCAATAATTCGATGAGTTGAGTGCTTGGTAGAAAATGTATTGCGCAAACTTTCGTTAATTGTGGGTTTACTGGGTAGTCAGCATTGGTCAGAATTGGCAGAAAGTGGTTGAAGACCACGTATATGGACTAAAAGTTAGTGACTGTGAATCCTACAACGGCGGTCAGTAGCTCATAAACTATCGAACAACACTAGATTAAGAATTATTCTGCATAAAAATTTATTTATGGTGGCTAGATATTTTTAGCTAACCAGCAACGAGGTAATAACAGACACCAACATCTGCCGTTAAGTCTTCATAATTTCTCGGTTATCACACAATAAGTCAGTTTTAAGTTAGTCCAAGTGACCTGAAGATGCATAGTGCGTTGTGGTGTTACTGAGTTACTCAGTCCATGAAGTAGACGAAAGGATCTCAACCACAGATAAAATCTAACAGCCATAAGTCGACTATACAACCCTTTTCTAATGACAACAAATCCTATGAATGAAAATTTTCGAGGTCTGAATTGAATTTGGTGGGGTTCAGATTACTTCGAATTGAACATCACTCATATTCGATCACAATTCTCGCATTCAGATAAGCGCGATTGTCTCAGTTGCAGACACAGTGACAGCCGTGTTAACTCTAATGTATACAGTTTGTCTAGTAGTCATTTGGGGGTGACATTTCGTCAAACCTATTGTGTCCTAGTTCGAAGCGACAGTCAACTACGGGCGAGTCCATAATGACTGAGTCAGAATAACGCCTCCTCCATTGACCAGCCGTCTTTCTGGGACCATATATTCGCTAAAATATTACTTATTTTTCACCGTTCATCCATTGACACCATAAACGAAGATTGATCATTGAAGTTCGACGTCTGTCACTCTCTATTATTGTTGTATCCTTTTCCATGCCTTGCAGCTACACCCATCTGACTGCAAAACCGTTTGTTTGTACGACTTGCAATCGGGGGTTCTGTCAGTCTCGCTCCCTGGAGAACCATCGACGAACGAATCACAACACAAGATTAAACGTAACCACTGCTCTCCTGCAAGCACCCCAATCCACAGGGCTGATAGTCTCGGAGCATTATGTTCAACAGTTGTTGAATAACCTGAAGGGGTCAGAGCATAAACAAATGTGAATTCGAGCCACAACCCGATTGAAAACCGTAATTATTCAACTGTGACTCACATAAAAATGCATCACTGTGTGCACGCAGACACAAACATACACATTCGGTATACACTAATTTACCACTAACCTTTTATGATACCTTCACTTCTTTTGTGAGCATTTCCTTCTCACCCTCTTTTCTTGCTCATCCTTTTTGCACGTAAATATAACCTACTAACAAAAACAAAAATAGTCGTGTTTATTTGAATAAATTTGAAAACAATTAGGGCACAAGTGGTGGTCTGCATACATGTTACCAGCACAGATTGAAACGTGGATGAAGCTCGTCGATTCACTCACCTCTGTCTGTCCGTCTATATGCCGATTTGTCTGTCCTTTCATCAACCCACATCACTGTCTATTCAGTCTTGCCTACTAGCATGTTTTTCGTTAGCCTTACTCACATATTGGATCTCAGTTGGCAAATGTGCCAGCTTAACCGAACGAACGAGGCACGCCATGCTGAAAGTTATACACTCGGGTCTGTCTAATGTGGCACTTCTTGAAGGCTCCCACCCCTACCATTTATCGATTCCATTATATATAGGGTATATATATACCCTATGGTCCCTTGGTCCTAAACTATAACATCAAACTATCCCCACACTCACGGGTGACGTCTTTCATATTTTTATGCTTATATAACTGTACAGTGTGGTACTTCGTTTGAAACACAGACGTCGGTCGTACACTGTATCGGTTCACACTGATTAGTCAGTTTTGTAGGCGCTTGTTCACTCGATGTTTTTCAATGTCGTTCTGATTCGAGGGTTAAGTGAGTGTACAACATTGTTACGTATTCGATGTTGAGTGGATGGATGCAGCCCAACTCCCTGTCCATTATAATATGACAATTTCGAAATTCTGAGTGGTAATCATCAGAGTTATTCGTGATTTAGTCAGGTTCACTCTTGCAACAAGTAGTAAGCTGTCGAGTGGGAGAAGAGTAACAGCTTTTGAAAAAATATGTGAACCACTTATTAAACAAACCTTAGTAGTTCAGACCGTGATTGAGTTCAGACAAGAAGACGTCATGTCATGTGGAATATGTTGAAAAATGGATCATCTGGAAGTGGATATCACTTACATTTGGAACAAATATCAGAGGAACTCAACAAAACTTTATTTCAGTGTTTTGTGCCAATACGTGAAAAATTTGGCGAAATACTTGTCATTGAGATTGTTGTGTGTAAAATATGTCACACTACAAATAGTTTCAATGTACAAGAATTTAAAGCTCCTAAAATGCTGTTTCGTTGCTGCGGCGTCCAACATGGATTGAATCTACATAACATGAACTTGATCGTTTTCGTTAATTTTCTGTAGATCTATGGCGGAATGAGAGATGTCTTATGGGTTGTGGTGCGGACAGCATCATATCTAAGTTGCCCAAATTTCCACTGAATTACAAACAACGTTGATGAGACCATATTATACTATGGCAGTTTGTTGGGGAAAAGTGCTGACAGGAAAAGACGTCAAAAAACACCATGGTCGTAGGCTCTTAAATACGTGCTGATGTCAATACTGAGTTGCAGCAAGGCTTCCGGAATGTATGCAGATCAGCGATGATTACGTGGTAAGTGCCTATTTTGCATGCACTATCCGCTACAGAATGACTGAATGACTCGTTCAATAACTACCTTCTAGTACTGCGAGACGAACAATAAACCTAACATGCGGCGGAGTGGAATCCTAACATTTTGTTCAGTACTACTTCCCACTCCAATGAAACTGAGTTCACTAATACCATGCCGATAATTTCGACTCTTAACCACATACACCCCAATTCCGTTCTGCAACCTTCAGATCAAAACTTGTTTTATGTGTTTACTGGTCAGTCTGATTAGACGCTTATTGGACCCTCAATCTAAACCTGATTGAAGTACTCGTTTGATAGACAGGATAATGTGATTGGTTGGTTAGTTGACCAAGTGACTGACCAATGAATGACCGAAACTATACCTTCTTACATATCTGTTTCCATTTTAGACACAAGATTTTCCATTTCATGCAAAAGCAAATCACTTTGGTGCATTAGGATTTCCACGTTAGAATCTTGGACGTGACGGCAAGAACGCGATTGGTCCACCTAATCGGGAGGGAAAACCAATCTTAATTAGAGCACTTCGGATTGGCTACTTTGATAGAGGAAGTGGTACAGGTTATTCAAGGGTTGTCAGCGGCTTTGCTCAATGAGAACAAGGTTAGCGATCAAAGTAGAGCACAGATCATCTGACCCTGTCCCCACTA